>CATIWR010625898.1:0-22580 GCA_949677035.1 Omphalea diandra | reverse complement strand
TTGCTATCAAAAGGCCTTTACCCATCCTTATGCCACCAGGAACCATAGCAGATACATCTCCAGGAACAGTGTTTTTGTTTGCTGCAATGTGTACAGCTTCTAGCACCTTTTCAACTCTAGAGCCATCAATTCCCTGATACCCCAAAATATTTACAAAGCAATAAATAAATACAGAAAAATTAGAACCACTCAACTATTCATGAATAAAAACTAAAAAATTCACAACCATCACATGGGCCACACATATTGTAGCCTGTGGGCATAAATAAAATTGTCTTAATTCAACATTTTACTACTTTGGCTAATATCTTGTCAAATAATAAAGAGAGAAGCATATCTCCGTACCTTATTCTTCAAATTCACCAAAACTAAATGGTTCTCAGTTCCACCAGAAACAAGTTCATATCCCTTCTCAACTAAAGTCTGTGAAAATAGTAAAATTTCAAGCCATTAAGATCGTGGAAGGAAATCCAATCAGGTCCATATTCTGATGAGAAAATATTTCATCATTGAGAATTCTCATCAATGAGATGATGTTATTTGCACATGATCTTTCTTCAGTTACAATTTCTGCTAAATCTAATAATGTAACACCTGTGCGAATTTTGAGCAATTACTGAGAACTTGCTCCTGATATGCTTTGTACTCTGGAGTTGTAGCCTGCATAAATAGACTAGGAACGTATGAACAATAACAAAAGTGAAATACTATAGTGAAATGTTGAGATAATATTGTATTAGAGAAGGACAGGAAAAAAAAACAGAAGCATGATTTTAATAATGTGATCCTCAACCATTGAAAAATTATGTAAAAGGCCATCAGAACATAGCAGTCATTCCTATCATTGGCCCAAAACAGAGCTCTTTTCTCTTGGAACAGTATCAACACTTCAAAGAAATGTTGGTTGAACCTAAAAGAATTAACCCAGAGCCTCAAATATAACTTATTCCGTTTCAGTTTCTCCTTTACAAGCTGACTATTATAAGATAATCCATAAACTATAAACCAAAAATAAACTTGCCTATGCATGGGTCAATAGTAGAACAGATAATTTACCTCTTGTTTGCTGCAAATCATTGTAATATCTATGAAAATTTCTTTTTCATGATAAATTAATACTATATATATATATATAAGGGAGAAATACAAAACCAATAGGAAATATCTTATTAATCAAATTGACCTGTTTCAATGCAACAGCTAAACCAGTAATTGTGTGGTTGTGTGGCCCTCCTTGAAGTCCAGGAAAGACAGATTGATTGATTTTGTCTTCGTAGTCATAGAGCAACTTCAACATGAAATAAATATTTATTAGTTTGACATCAACATAAATGAAACCTGAACAGACAAGGGTTTATATACTAAAAACAAGAAAAAAAAAATTTCTAGCACCTCACCTCTTTGCCTTGTTTGTTTATCTCTTTTAGCCCCTTCCTGAAGAAAATCATGGCTCCACGTGGGCCACGAAGTGACTTGTGAGTAGTGGTGGTCACCACATCAGCATATTCAAAAGGAGATGGAATGACACCAGCTGCAACCAGCCCACTTATGTGTGCCATATCTGCCAACATTATAGCTTTTTGTTTGTCACAAACCTGTTAAGATATAAACTTAGACCATATAAACCACAAAGTGAAGTCAAAACTACAAGCTCTGATCCATCACTTTACTATCAAAAAATAGGAATGTTAAAAAGTAATCCAAAGGAGGTCACCTTGCGAATACGTTCGTAATCATATAGACGTGCATAAGCACTAGCACCAGCGACTATTAACTTTGGTCGGAAAAGGGTGGCACTTTTCTCCAGCTGCAATACATTTTACACATTCCTTTCACTCATTATACAGATATGCAAATCTATAGCATGTGCACATGAAGTAGTTATGTTCTGGATGCTTTCTATGAACATGTGAGCAAGTTGATACTTTGATGCATTCACTGGAAAAAGATACTACTAATTATATTCATCTAATATCATATTTTGCCACCAAGAGATTTTCTGACTTTTACGTCATATCACATGAGATGTTTGCAATAATAAATATAAGAGCCCCATGCATAAAAGATAATAACATTAGCGGGTCAGGATGGTTGAGGCTTGGAAAGAGGAGGCCAATTCCATGGTACATGTTCTTATGGAAGCAAATGGAGTGCAAGACAAAAATTCTTATTCTTTCAAATTTTTAAAACAGGCCTAGACTCAAGAGTAGCCAAAATAGGAAAAGAAATACCATTTGAAGGCAGAGAGCAAAGTCGGAAAAAGAAATTTTGAATGTGCACAGTTGTTCAATTTCAGGATAGACTACTTATGGTGATAGAAGAGATTCTTCAGTCTAAAGCCCTATGATGTTAAATAAGAAGGATTACTATTTTGTATATGAAGAATATGCAACTAAATCTAGTTTAATATTACTTCTCTAATTTTCTGTCAGTAAGATATCACTAAAATTTATTCCTCTATGCATCCTCAACATAATTATTCATCCTTTTTCATAAATTACATTGTGTCTTTCTTCCTCCACTTCATGCCCTACCAAGAAAACTAGTATAACAAATAAGAAACTAATCATAACAAGGAGGCAGGAGCAGAACCACCTACCTGGTCATAGTCAATATAGCCAGTGCTTTCATTCAATCTATATGGCATTGTCTCAAAAAATATTGACACTGCAGATATTTTTTTGGTGTCTGTCTGCACAATCAGAATATATATATATATATAAAAAAAAAAATTAGAAATTCACAGTGGAATCAGTAAACTGTCTAAAGCCACTTGAGTGCTTAAGAGACTAAATTACAACGATTGGTTGTTTTAATATACTCACTGCAGGTTTTCAAAAATTAATTTGAAAAAAAAAAACTCCCAATGAAAATACATCAGAGAAAGAACTCAAACATCAAGCAAAAAAAGCTAAAAGATGAATAGCCTTGCATTTGAACGATTCCTTTTGATTCTCAGAAAAATCAAGGAAATGAAAGACGCTATCATGACCAACTTCCTTATTTCCTTTAATTATTTTCCTACATTGTTAACAAGGGACCAGAAAAAAGGGGAAAATGAAGTCTTCGCAATCAATTGAGTCATGGATAAACATGATAGTAGGGGCAATACCGTACAAGTTCCAGATAATCCCAAAATGTATTGTCATTCAACAATAATTTTGTAGATATGCTGGCCAATATCTTAACACTAAAACAGGCAAACATGCATCCAGGGGGAGAAAAAAGAATATCAACTCATCCGCGAAAAACTACCTTGCTAGAAACAACTAGTTTTATCTGGTGCAAAAACAATTCTGCTAATATTCTAAGGAAGGTGCTTTTGCTACACATTTAGATTTGAATTCACAGCATACTAAATGATATTTTACAAAGTCAGATAACATGAGTAAAAATGAAAATCATGGAAGTTGCAAGCACCTGATACCCATGAGAAAGATGCCCACCATGAGGAAGATCAAGTGCCATGATTCTGTCATGTGGTTTTAGAAGTGCAGTGTATACTTGAAAATTTGCTGGAGAGCCAGAAAGAGACTGCACATTCACTGGAACCAAAAATTAAAAATTAAAAATTAAAAAACACAGATAAGAGATGATAACCAAGACTCAGTCTATATCTGTTCCCCTTTTCCATCACATAGTAATGCGACTCTAACAAACATTGACAAGTAACCATCAATAGGAAAGGACAGGAAAAAAGCATATATTATACCTCCCCATTTTTCAGGATCCAATCGAAATGCTTCCAAAGCACGCTTCTGACATAGGGATTCAGCCATGTCGATATACCTGAAAAGAAGACATGTCCAGGACCAGCATCAATTAATCAGGAAGTGCAAAACCAATAGAAACAAGTGTCTATCACAAGGAAATGCTAACCACAATTACATCATATTCAAATTAATCATGATAAGCACAGACAAGTGATAGAGTACAGGACATACTCGTTTCCTCCATAGTATCTAGCACCTGGATATCCTTCACTGTATTTGTTGGTCATGACCGATCCAACAGCTTGCATCACAGATGCTGAAGTGAAGTTCTCTGAGGGTATGAGTTCAAGCCCCTACATATAAAAAATATAATTCAGTTAGATATCCAACTCTATCTAAACTAAAAAGAAAATTATCTAAACTGAATTCGTGGAAAAACCAATATGTCCCCACTGAGCAACCAAACCCAAGCGAAAACAAACAAATAAAAATCAAAACATTAGGATTTAAAAATAAATAAATCAAATATGGCTTCTAGCCACTACATAAGTGGGCAATTTTCTTTTCTTTTGTTGTAGACAATTAGGGCATCTTTACCCTTGTTTTTCTGAACAATTTTAATGATGCACTCTCATTGTTTGGTGTATCCGAAGAAAGTTATTCATCTAGCTGCTAGCTTCAAGGAATCGAACTCGGGAAGATAAAGAAAAAGCAAACTTGCTTAAAGCACTTATAAACATGCTTAGTTAAAAAGTTAATTAATTGTCACTAGATCACTAGCATGCTTAGCTAATAGTGAGAACTGAAAAAAGTGGATCGATACGAAACCACAATCTTCCTAACCAATTCATATTTGAGACAGTTAGAGATACCTTCCATTGGCGCGCTTTCTCGAGCTCAATGATGTCAGCAATCTCAGGGTCCACAACCTCCAGCGGAGCATTAAGCTGCTTTGGCCACTGTAAAAAAAAAAAAAAAAATTGTAATGGGTTTTTTTTTTCAGTTTTTAAAATTCAAAATATAACAGTAACAGATTGTGTTTCAAATGACAATTGTTATGGGTATAGAATTTTGAAGAGCTCACAGTGACCCCAGATTTCTCCTTCTCGTACACTACTTCATTAGGCAAAGAAGACTGCAGACCAACAACAAATTAAAAGTTTTAACATAAAGAAGCTGTTTGGTATGGTTGTAATGAAAATGAAGGCAAGGAAAGGAAAGGAAAGGAACCATGTAATAGAGAGATGAAGCGGTGGAGGGATTGAAAATAGGGCGAAGTGACTTGTCGATGGAAGATGAGAGACGGCGAAGCGCCAATGCCATTGCCATTTCTTCTTCTTCTCCTTCTCCTTCTCCTTCTCCTTCTCCTTCTCCGTCTTGTTTGTTTTGATTGTGGGAGGGAGACGCGGTTCACTAGTTGTAGCGGCCAATGAACTTTTCTTTTTTTTCTTTTTATTTTATTTTTTGGCTTTTAAAAATTATTCTGGTTCTGTTCTCGTCCTGTGCTGGTGGTTTATGATCTCGTTATCGTCCCTAATATTCAGTAATCAGTAGTCTCGATTCAGCCCTTAAGATTATGATTATGAACCAATTCATTGCATTAATGTAATTAATTTTATAATGTTAAACCTTATTATTATTTACGTGTATAACAGCATTTGATTAATAATTTATAATCCTAACAAAAATATATACCCGCTATGGCTTTTGTAATAGGAATTATGCTAGCGGGTTGCCTGTGATTTTCATTTTTTATTATTTATTTTAATATAAAATTTTTATTATATTAAAATTTTGTTCATTATAAAATAGTACATTTTAGTGTTTTACTGTTTATTATATTATTTTGAGTTCATTTTAATTTGTAGTGAATTCTTAAAAAATGATAATTTTAAAGATTTAATAGAATAAAATAGTTGTTTGATTATAAGTGACAGATAGATTAGATTAAGAGTTCGAATTAGATTAATTTTAGATCATATCAATTTCAGAGACGCCTTTTTTTAAGGGTTGCGAGCAGGATAGGTTATTAGATTAAAATATATATATAAATTTAGTCATTTATAATTTTGATTTTTTAAAATAAAAAATATTATTTTAATTTTTAAATTTTTTTAACAATTTAAATTAAGTCAACTCACAAGTTTAATCAATTTGAATTGACTTAAAAATCGAGTTAAAATTGGATTTAATCGAATTTAACTTAAAAATAAAATTTTTTTTAGTTAGATTTCAATCATTTTTCAAACTATTTTAAATTAATTTTTTAAAACCGAGTTAGAAACTGCAATTTTTAGCCCATGGCAAAAAAAAAAAAAAAAAAACTAATACAATTTCTCCCCGTTGATCTCCTTACTTGCATAGAGGATGCTAGTAGATGAGATTAAAGATCTCATATGTGATATTTATTATTATAATAAAAATATTATCTAATTTGATTATTTCAAGTTGTGTAGTTTGTACCATTTTGGCTTTTTGGTCTCTTTGAGAAGTAAAACATAAAACTTAAAAAAAATTTTATTTCACATTATTTTGAGATACCTTACTAAAAATTATTGAATCATCAATTGCATATTTATAATGCAATAAGTTTGGAATATAATTTCAAGTTGAAATCTTAGCATTCTTCTTTCATTTCAAAGACATCCTAAAATTGGGATGAAATAGGCAAAAAATAATTTGTTAAACCACTTAATATTTATTTGAACAATTTAATGGAGTGAATAGGAAAAATCAATAAATATTTTGAAGTGCACAAAGACAAGAAATTGGCCACATCAAAACCAGCCATGAAAGCCCTATCCAAGCTCCTCCATTTCTTGGCCACAAAGTGAAGATATATTCAACCTGATAGAATATAATTTATATTTGTGAGAGAAATTTTGGCACCAAATAATTTTTTTTTTAAATATTAGTGGTTCCTTTCTTACCAAACACATGTAACAAGCAGAAGCAATATGTCATTATCATCATATATTATCTTTCTTATATACATAAAAAAACATTTTCCTCAGTTAAGGAGTATCAAAATTTTAACTCTTAATTATTCTGAACTATGAATGAGTAGTTTCACTAAATTATTGGCATAATAATTCATGATTTTATGGTCAAAATTAAGGTAAATTAGTGTTATTAGTGGATTATCAGTATTTAATAAAGGAACCATTCAATGCATATATTTATGTTATATTATTTATGTGCTGTTATTTTTTACTATATTAAAATTTCAAAAAGGTATTATTTTGTTAGGATTTACACTATTAATCCGTTACATTATAACATATTTATTTTTTTCTTTGAGGTATAAATACTATATTATAATCTAACAATATTCTTAATTTTTAATGTCAACTTTCTAATTAATTATATATATATATATATATATGGATAATGTTTTTGTATCAAATCAATATAAAAATTAAATAAAAATCAATATATATACTTAATTATGATTTCATATTCAATTTTAGATGAGTGATTATTATTTATTAACTAATTGTTTATTTCAAATAAAAAGTTGATATTTGTCAAATTAATTGTTTGACACATTAGCAATTAAAATTTTCATGTAAAAACCTATCTAATTGAAAACTATAAATGAAAAGAAAGTATCATTAAAAGAAATTGTAAAATAAGCGGCTAAAATTTATAAAACTAAAAAAAAAAGTTTTCATATATTACTCATTTTAAATATTATTTACTTAATCAAATATTTTATGTGAACATTTTATTTTATTAATATATTTAAATATGATTTCAATAGTTATAGCTATATAAAACAAAGATTATCTACTAATAATATATAAAGTCAAATCATTATTGTTAATAATATATATTATGAAATTCATGTTAAACGTGATTTAGTAAATTAGGGCTATTATTCATAACCGTATTTAGATTGTCAAAATAGAAAATATATAACTATAAAAAGAAATAAAATAAATATATAAATTAATCCAAATAGATACATAAAATTAATGAATAATAATGATACGTAGCTATTTGAAAAAAAAAAATTTGAAAATCAAGGCTTTAAAGGAGGATCTTCACCAATGGCCATTCACTCTTCCTTAACTTACTTTATCCTATTAAAAGTTGCTTCTTTGCTACCAAATTATTGTTTGAACTTCCTTCTAAATTAGCTTCTCTCCTTCTTCTAAAAAACAAGATTTTATTTAGAAATTTATAGCTTGTCTAAATCCAATTACTACTTAGGCCAATTTGCATTATTTTTGAAGAAATAATTAATCCTCTTAATTCTATTTTGTTGTTTCAGTATTGAGATTATTAGGCCCATAATAATGAACTGTGCTTCAAAACCAAAAACACATAATATGATAAAATTAATTCATGCTTGTTGATCATCTATCATCCACCACCAATGCTTCGTAATTATATATAAAATTATAATAATTATAAGAATCATAAAAAAAAAACAAATAGAAATCAAAATGGCTGCAAAGTGCTAATTTGTTTTTTTATTTTTATTTTTTCCTTTACCTCCTTAAAAAAGATTATTTCCTATTGGTCATACTATCCATACTTGCCATAATTTGGATTTTTCTAAATGTGGAAGCTTTAGTCTCTACAATGCCACACTAAGAAATAGAATTGATGAACTTTTTACAAGGGACGCAAAAATTTTAATTAAAGGTCCAATTGAAATAATATATATAAAATAAAAAATTATAGCCCACGTAAAATTAATTTATTAGATAAAAATTTTATAAATTCATGACAATAGTTTGTGAAGAAAAATTACATTATGTAATTTATCATCAATTTTAATACAAACACAATTAACATTAGCAATTTTAGTTTTTAATTATTTTGAAAACAAAAAGACATACCGTTAAACTTTTGTAGAATTTTAGCTGTATTTTTTAAATGATAACAACCAAGTAAATTTTTTAATATAATTTTGCACACTATAAAATTGTTATATTTGTTCAAGGCAAGAATTATATTTATATCTCAAAAGAAATTGTTGATATAAATTGAGAATTAATTCATATGATTAAGTGAAAATTTAAAGATATGTAAATATAATTATTACATATGAAATTAATTCATAAGTCATATTTAACAATAGCTAATATATTTTCAATCAAAATAAAGACAAATATCAAAGCAGAGAACTAATACATCTACAAATAAAACTTGTAAATGAAAAAGAAAAGAAGTATATATGTATTTGCATATATTAATCAAGATGTTGATAGTCAAAAATTAAAAATAAAAGGGTGCAAGAAATAAACATTATTTTTTTTCATACTTTTGTTATATATTTTCTTATATATTTAGGAAAGTCTTTAAATTTTGTCAAGATAATTAATGGATATATATATATATATATAGAGAGAGAGAGAGAGAGAGAGAGAGAGAGAGAGAGAGAGAGAGAATCTCATTTAGATGCTCATAAACAATAAGATTTAAAACTAAATACACCTCTTATATTTTCATCAATCATTCACTGACTCTTATGATTATAACTAAACATTACTTTGGCACTGTAGACTAGAACTAAAATATTACTTTTAACAATGCAGATTAATCTCTAACTTTTATATGAAAATCAATATTTGTAAAGTAACATATCTTTTTAATATAGAATCATCACCATAATTGATATGGTATGTGGCCCAATTGTCACAATAACAATCTGCTTATCAACACCTTGAATAGTGGTACTTCATACTACTATGAGATGATGAGTGGTAAGGATTTAGTATTGATATTCTAATTTTGGGCTATTGTCGTATGGAAAGCATTATACTATAAAATGTTACTCTTAGAGTTCATGATGGTTAATTGTTGAAGACATGATTGGTATATAAAGAAATTAACAAATAAGTGGATTTTATGAGAATCGATAAACAAAATTGAAGAAATTAATTTCATAGGCGTATATAAATGGATAAGCTTATGATTAGGTGAAAATTCAATAATTAGTGCAATTATAACAATTTCATATGAAATTAATTCATAAATTATATTATAACAAGTAATATATTTTTAATCAAAATAAAGATAGAAATCAAAGATGAGAAAGGAATACACTTAAAAATAAAACTTGTAAATGAGAAAGGAAAAAAGTTTATATGTATTTGCATACATTAATGAAGATGTTCACAAATAAAAATTACAAAAATAAAAATTACAAAAAAATAAACATTATTTTCTCCTGCTTTTTATATATATATATTTTCTTATATGTTAACAAAGTCTTAAAATTTTATCAAGATAATTAATGGATATAAATAAATATATATATATATATATATATATATTGAAAATTTATTTTTAACACTAGTTGTTACAATTAGAGTAAATTCAATAGCTAAATGGCCAAATGAAATTTAAACAATTAAAATAACCATGGAGGAAGATAAAATAAAAAATATATATTTAGATGATTATATATAAATAATTGGTTCAGTAATAGAAATACATTATTTATTAGAAGAAATGAGAGATTATATTATTAATTAACGAATACCAATAACATCTGAGTGAGCTACAGCAAATAACATCTCTAGAATGAACTCTTGTCGTACTAGTTTTTCCTTCTTATAATAATAAACCATCCTGGGTAGCTGTTGAGATACTAGATTAGCATACCTTTTAGTATGCAAAAATGAGATACAAGAGAAATCAGTAATAAGCCAGACATATCATTAGTTAACATGCCGATATAAAAATTCATTTTAACAGCTTGGTCTCTTGGATAATAATTAAGTTATCAGATTCCACCTTGACCACACTCAAATGAAGCTCTACTACTATTTATAAACCCAAAAATAATAGCCAAAGCCTCAGAGATGTCAACTAAAGACTCTACATGTTGTCACATAGAGTTAGAACTTAAAAGTCATCCCAACGAATTAAGAATAACCACTCCTAACCGGTGACCATCCTCGCCAAAGATAGTTGTGTCAGTATTAATCTTGCCAGAGCTCGATATTGGAGCTTTCCAGGCTTGAAGCTACTAGCAATGATGAGTTAAAACACCAAGAGAGGTGCAAGCTCATTATAGTCCGATAGAAGCTTTAGCCCTATATCAACAGTTTGCTGTGATGAAAAGATTTAATTCTAGAAGACCCAGCATTTCTCCTTTTCCAAATTGCCCAAGTAAGTATTGAGAAAATTTTAAGGTTATTACTCAACAGCTTTTTCTTTTTTTTTTTTTTTTTACAAATTTGAAACTAGTCTATGAAATTGATCCTCCTATCCATCTCTATCCGTGCCTTAATCGAGCTATTTTCCCAAACCTCCCTAGCATAATAACATTATTTCAAAATGTGCTCTGGATCCTCCAAACCTATCCCACACATCACACGATGTGGTTGCACTGGAAATTTGTATTTCACTCGAACGGGATTTGTTAATAGGAGAGATTGAAATGATCTCTAAAAGAAATGTTTAACCTTGAGGGGAATATTAAGAGCCTAAATTGTAGTCCAAATCTCTTGCTATCTTTTAGTTGTTGAACTTTGTCCGCCATCACAAGAGTCCCAAAATTGTTAGGATGTAAGAAAATACCCGTTATGAATTGAGTACACTCCATGCATATTGTAATGTAATACTAGAAGGTCTGTTGGTCATCTTATATTAAAGGAACATAAAGAATGCATCAAGCTACAAAAGGAAGAAATTTTTGTTTCGTCTGACTCCAAAATTAAATCACAAACACAAGTGTTTTCTAGAAGGGATAATACAAGAGAAAATTTTGAATCCATTGATGCTTGGCACCCATCTCTCATTTCTTATATTTATTATAGAACTTGATCCAACTTGCCAATAAGCAATCAACCATCGAGATTCCTTGAGTATTCTCCATGTATAACTAACCTTGTAACCATGCTAGCCTTAAGAATGGACATCCTTGGGTAATACTTGCTTTCGAGAACTTGACTTAAGAGCGAATTCTCATCCCATTGTAATTGTCAAACCTATTTTACTAACATAGCAAGTGTAAAGGTGTGCATATATCAAAAGTCAATCCCTCCTTTTTGCTTTTTATAAGAAGCTTGCATTTACACTAGTGAGTTTTTCTTTCATCAACCTTCCACTCCCATTAAAAAGAAAAAAAACATCGGTTTGATCACATTAGACATATATTGAGGCAATAAAAATATAATATCATACAAGTTCGCACAACTTGAGCTATAGATTTGATTAAAATTTCTTTGCCTATTTTGGAGAGAGATCTTTCTTTCCACTCTTTTAATTTTCTTATGACATGATCAATAATAATGGAAAAAGTCTGCTTCTTAGATCAGTTTATAATCGTTGGAAGTCCTAAATATTTGTTAAACTAGTCAACCCTTCTAATCTTAAGAGGTTGTTGGATATTATTTTGAATATTAAGAGACGTGCACTTTGAGAAAGTAATCTTTGATTTTTCCATATTTATCAGTTGGATCGATTTATAATCAGTGGAAGTCCCAAATATTTGTTATCCACCCTTCTAATTGTACGAGATTATTGGATATTATGTTGAATATTAGAAAGCGTGTTCTTTGAGAAAGTAAACTTTGTAAGATATTGTCATATGCAAAATGGAAAATAGAGGGAGCCCATCTATGAATTTGAGTCCTATGAATTCAACTCTAAAACTTATAATTTTTAATTAGAGAGGATAACCCTTTGGCACATATCAAAATCAAATATGGGATTGCCATGGTGAAAATCCTTTTCTTTATATAAATTCTTAAAAGGAAAGCCATTAGGGAACCTAGGAATGAGGAAAGCCAAGTTTCAACATTATACCTTAAAGGAAAGGCCACTCTACCATATCATAAGCTTTAATCATTTATAGGTTAAGTGCAAAAAAGCCATTTCTACCTCTAGTTTTATGATCCATAAATGAATAATTTTGAAAGCCACTAGTGCATTATTAGTAATCAGACAATCAAGAATAAAAGTTTACTAGGTGCATGAGATAATATCAGAGAGACAAGGTTAAATTCTATTATCTATAGATTTATATAAACTAATAGGATGAAAATCTTTTGGGGACTCTAACTTTTTAACTTTGGGAATAAGGACACACTACAAAAATCTATTAAGCTAGTGACGAAATTTTCCAATGCTAACCTAGCTGATTCTGTCCTTAAGAGGCCTTAGTGATAAATTAGAGGTTAGTGGTCACTAAGGGCTAGCGACAAATTAAAGGTTAATGGTCACTAAGGGTTAGCGATGAATTTTGCAATCTATCACTAACCCTAGCGAAGGTAAATTTTGTCACTAGGATTAGGTAATTGATCATAATTATCAAATAGATAAATTTTCTTCTAAGGTGAATCCATCGTATATTTTTGTTAAGTGAGAAGTGATAAACACTTATTTTAGAAGCACTTTTCCATGAAAGAATTTATATAGTATTAAGGATTATAGGTAGAGATTTATTTGAAGAACTTGTGTACTATAGGAACATCATTTTTAAATCTCATATCAAGGTAGGATAGATTTTGGTTATGACGAAACTCTACCAAAATTTTGTTAACATATAGCGACTAAGCTGCAGACACTCATTTATTGAACTGCTCATGTTAAATATGAGAGTTCACTAAACTATCCTATAGGTCAGTTCAAAAATGCATAGTTTGAATGAGTATCTTGACTTGACTCATATTACTTTGATGCCTATGTATAAACTTTAATAATATGGATATTATTCTCCACGAACATATTGAAATATAAATAGATTAATATGATATTAAACCTATACAATTAGATGTATATCACATTTGTTTATATATGTTTTAAATCTAGTATTTGGAGAACTACAAGCAAATGCTACTAAAATTCATATAAGCCATTAGGATAGCTATGATCGTATTTAGTGTTATAGACAATGCATTTTTAAAATGGTTTAAATTCAAACCTTGCAATTAAATCAAGTAAAATTAAGAAGATTATCAATTGACAATTGTAAGATAAAATCATGTAGTAATGAATTTGTAATGTTATTTTGCAACCCTAGTGATAATAAAATGTGCTTGTGTATGACATGATTTTGGGTACAAAACAATAAGTTCAAATCGTGAATGGATGTACTATAAGCTAAAAGACGGGTTATCAACTACAAATTCTTAAATGGCATCAAAAATTTTATGTGAAATATATAGTTAGAAACAAGATCAGATGCCCATGTAATCAACGCAAGTGCCAAAATCAAAGATTTGAAAATGTGTACATAGTCAAATACCATCTAACTCAATATAAATTTATACCTAATTATTATTAATGGACTAGACATGGTGAACAATATGTTGAGGACAAGTTTGAGAAATTGATTGTTGTGGATGAAGAAGAATTTTGTATAATGATGGCTTATGAATCTTATAGCACCTATAATGAAATGATAATGGACGTTGTTGATCTAGAATTACATACCACAAATATGAATAAAGCTCTAAAAGTAAAAGCACAATATTTTTATAACATGTTTTGTGCTGCAAAGAAGAAAGTATGGTCTGGATATTATAACCATTCATAATTGTTAATTGTTGTATTAAGGTCAAACATCATTTGTCAAAAAGGTGTTATAACGACATATCCTAACAAATGTGACAGTTGTTACCTCCAAATAATGTTATGAAAGAGAACTTTTATAACATGAAGAAATTAGTGCAAGGAATGAGGTTATTTGTAAAAAAGATTCATTCTTATAAGAATGGATGCATAATGTAATAGGGAAAAGAAAACGAATTGTCTAATTATAAGTTTTGTGCATTTTCACGATGTAAGAGACTAACTTGATGATTGTTTAAATGAAAAACAAACGCTCCACATAAAAGTGTACTTTTCTCTCACTCCTCAATTACAATGATTATAAGCATCAAATACCATAGCTAATGACATGAGATGACATACTGAACATGATATGGAAGAAGATGGAGTGACGAGGCATTACTCAGATCCATCAGCTTGGAAGCATTTTTATAGGATGCATCCAATATTTACATCAAAATATAGGAACATACGACTTGGTCTATTCATAAATATATGTATATACACACATACGTGTATGTATGTGTGTGTATACATACACACACCTTTGTGTATGTGTACATACACACACCTGTGTGTGTGTATGTGTGTGTGTGTACATACACACACCTGTGTGTGTGTAAGTTCAACTTACTAAAAATTTATTGATTTAGTATCTTCAAGCTGAAAAATAATGTGAGAAATAAAGCTAAGGTTGAAGGTTCAATATGTAATGCAAATTTAGTGGAAGAAGATTTCTCATTTTGTGCACAATACTTTAAGTCCTATGTAAATACAAGACATCAAAGAGTCCCATGAAATAGTGACAAATATGTAGGTAATTATGAAGAATATGAAGGGAAATTATCTATATTCAAACTTGCAAATCAACCTTTAAGGGGTTTAAAGCAAGAATGTTGATTGATTAAGAATATCATATAACTCACACTCATATTCTATTGAATCATAAGGAAGTTGTACCTTATATTAAGTAAGTATTCCTTTCTTGATATATTTAACAATGATAATTTATAACTTTAATTGTATACTAATTTGTGTTGTTCATTCATATCAAATGAAGCATTTATATTTCGAACTTATGACAAAGTAATCTAATGAGTGCAATAAGTATATGAAGGATCACTTTATATATGATTTAATCATATGTGAGTATATAAAAGGCATGACAAACTTTTGTTTGTGATTATATTTATCATAAGAAAATGTTAGTGTGAAAATTATTTTAATTTAATTTGTGGACACATAATCGCTCAAATAATATCTAGAACATATTTATTAAGGATTTGGCAAAAGGTCCATCGCACACCATAAGATCGTACAATAGATATTATATTAATGATTATAAATTTCACTTTATAATACATGTTTCTAGGAGAACTACTAAGCATTAAGTGTGTTGTTTATAGTATTGATGGAGAAATGACTGCGATTATTTAACAGAGGCTTTGGTGTTAAAGTACCCTATACTACTCTATAGGAGAATTGTTTTTATTTAAGTGTGAGTAGTTTGATCTTATACCAAATATTCGTATGATAATTCACAAATAATATAAATTTACCGATGTGAAAAAAAATACAAGAAGTATTAACCATTTACCCTAGCTTAAGACATGATAAGCTTGATTAGTAGGTTGTATGCAAAATTAAAGCTACATCTATGGTGTAACTTCCTATTGTGCCTGTTAAATCTTTTCAAGATGATGACACAGATATTTATCAAAAGCTTAATTACAAAAAAGTCTTGAACTTTAATGTGTTTTTCAAATTTATCTTATACTTTATTTTTTAACCAAAACATATGTATACTTTAATTTTTTTTTTTCAAATCTATCCTCAAACCAATATTTGATTATTAAAAAATAGATAAAAGATCATTTTAATCCTTGAACTTTTCTAAAAAGTCTGGTTAGACACAAAAAAGAGAAAATACCCAAAAATTATATAAATTCTTGTTTAACTAAAAATTTAACCAAATTGAATTTAATATATTTATTCTAAGTAATTGAAATATAATTTATTTAGATAAATAATTTATTATAAAATATCATTAATTCACAATTCAAAGTGAAAACTTACACCATCTTATTTTTTAAATAATATTATATATATTTTCTAAGTAATTGAAATATAATTTATTTAAATAAATAATTTATTATAAAATTTTATTTTAGAGTATCATTAATTCATAAATCAAAATAAAAAACATAGATAATCATATTGTTTTCAAAAAAAAAAAAGCAATAATAAATTGTTATCATTTTTAATGTGCATATTAAATAGTTAAAACTTATTTTTTAATCAAATTATCTCTTTATATTTATGAGCCATTTCTTGAGAGAAAAATAAATTTACTAAAAATATAAAATAGTTAAATGTTAAATTATTCAAATATATAAAAAGTTAAAAAAATAAATTAATCTTACAAGTATACATATATAATCAATGACAGATTTAGAAAATTTTTAAAGTTGAATATATACAATATATTTTAAAATTAAAATTATTGATTGAGTATTATTTATTTATTTATAAAATTTTATTATTTATGGATATAAATGATAGACAATAATTATTTTTGCAAGTAAATAAATTGCTTAAATATTTTAAATAATAATAATCATATCATACAAATAATAAGAATAAAAAATAAAAATTAAAGAATATAAATAGAAGATAAAAGTAGTACAAGTGTATAAAGATTAAATATTTAATTTTTATTTAATAGAAAAATCAGATAAAATATTTTTTTATATAAAATATAAAGTTAATTTATGATATTTAAATTTCAAAAACAAATAATTAATTAAGTCTAAATTGATTAAATTTTATATTAAAATAAAAATTTATATAAAATAACAGATTAATAAGTCCTAAAAAATTAAAGTGGATTGAATTTTTATATTGTATAATACACTTATAAAAATAAAAATATAGTATTTTTATACTAAAAATATTATAAAAGAATAATTTTATATTATTATAAAAATATCGATACTATACAAAAGTGAAAAAATACTATTTATATAAAAAGAAAAAATAAATAAGATTTTATATATTTTTTATTTAATTTCTATTTTTGTGTTTTTAATATTTAATTATTTTGTATTTTTAGTAAATTTATATTTGACTCATCAATATAATGAGATGATTTAATTTTTTGTAAAAAATAAGTTTTAGTTATTTAATGTGCATATAAAAAAGGTAATAACTATTTATTATTATATTGTTTTTAAAAAATTATGATGGTATAAGTTTTCACTTTGAATTATGAATTAATGGTATTTTATAGTAAAATTTTATAATAAATTATTTATCTAAATAAATTGTATTTCAATTACTTAGAATAAATATATTAAATTCAATTTGATAAATTTTTAATTAAACAAGAATTTATATAATTTTCAGGTATTTTCTCTTTTTTAGGTCTAGATAAATTTTTTAGAAAAGTTTAGAGATCAAAATGATCTTTTATCTATTTTTAATAATAAAATATTGATTTGAGGATGGATTCAAAAAAAAAATTAAAGTCTGGGAATTTTTTGGTTAAAAAATAAAGTATGAGATAGATTTGAAAAACACATTAAAGTTCATGACTTTTTTGATAATTAAGTCTTTATCAAATTGACCTTTAGTGGATGTAGAAACAACTTCATTGAAGGATCTAAATGGTTCATTTGATGAAATTAATAAAAATAAATATGAAGAAAAAAGAGCCTAATCCAAATATAGAATCAGACGATGATGACGATGTTCATTTTGATAACATCGACGGTGATTAATGGTATTTTTAATATTTAAACCCAAACTATCATATTTATATTACAATGCGTATATATGTGTGATTGCCTAATAATACAACAATGCACATCTAACAGGATGCAAGGGAATGGTCAATCACTTAGGAGTTCATTAGGCTAGGGACTATATGATGCTGATATGATATGTCTTCCTCTTCTTCACCTTATGTACCACTTTCAAATTTAGCCACCCAAGCACCTATCACTCTGCCATCTACATCATCATCTCTACCTCCCATGGCCATTCCATTACCAACTGCATTTACATTAGTGCTTGAGATGGAGGCATCTATAATATCCTCATCTAAGCCATCCTATTGTCATAAACCTTAGGTATAGACTATTGGTATGAGGTATGTTGTGCTAATAATCTCATTCTATATTCTCATTTGCTTGTGTATAGGTTTGTATATAATTAATATAATTTGATTATATATTTCATAACTCGGCAGTGATTTTCCAGTTTACTTTTATCCTATTAGTGTTGTAGCTAGATTAGGCTAATTTTAAGGAGTGTTTGGACCCTGTAGGCTATGTTTAGAAGATGTCAGAAAACATTAAGGATTTCTATTGGAAAGAGTTTAAGGTATATTTTACCAGTTTTAATTAATAAATTAATACTAGTTTATAAACACCAAACAAAACTCTTAAATTTTAAGTCTATATCAATGCATTATAACCTCCTTTGCATTATTTATTTTATTATGTTTTGTTGCCTCTTAGTCAATATTGTAATTCATTATAACTTTATAAGAAATTTCATTAGTCTTTTGAATATTAGATTTCATTTTATTTTGTAATGTCCTTTTGAAATAATTTTTATTAATGTGTGCATAATTATTTCTTTACATTACAAAAGTTTTTTTTTTAATGCCACCATAGATTCTATGATTAAGATTGCATAGGAGCATACAACTATTAAGCAGTGTTATGATTTTTTATCTAATTAGAGATGAAGTGGTAAAAAGTTCACATGCGTCTTTTAAGGTGGCAACAAGACCGGTCTACATCAAAGTTTCAAGCTCAATCTATTGCAACTTTAAGGAATGGGTTTACAAAGGCTGCTGAGGTTGGCTCCAGTCCTTCTCGCCATACTGTTTGGTTTAAATCATTCATTAAATGTGTTATTGTTGTGTTAAGATTATTTACCTATATTGTTTTCATTTTATAAAATTTTAGGTCTAAAGCAATCAAAATTTATTTCAGTCTAAAGAATTGAAATGCCTAGTTGCATTTTATAAGGTGTTCAAAAGGATGCATATCAAGTAGAAAGAAGGTCAATTTGTAGATAAAAAATTTCAAGACACTAATGGAAGTTGAAAAAATATATACGTGTTTCTCTTTTTAGTAAAATGTATGTATAAATTCAATAGCATTTGATTATACATGTATTCATTTTTATTAGGATTTGATGGAGCGAAAGATATCTACAGCTACTTCAAAGATATAAGACGATTCTTTGGAGCATCCATCGATCAACATCAAGGAATTGTACTTGGAGGTTAGTAAAGAATACAAGAAGAACATCGTGTATGACTTTGGGTCACCAGTGACATCTTTTTACCCTAGGTTTAATGCAAGCTCTTCATCAACCATATATCATATTACGTCAAATCCTAACTTGGAGGAGAGCCTAAGAATGCAAATCCAAGAGGAGATTTGTCAAGAGTTTGATCTTTAGTTTGTTGCCTTTTGAAACCAAATACACTATTTCACTACCATACTATCTACCATGCAGCTGATCAACAGGCTCTAAGACCAATATCGGCGCTAATGTCACCTATAGTTCTCAAGTCGTTTGTTCATTTTCTTGTACCTTCACATCCACCTTCGCCACTAGAGGATAATGATTATCTAAAGACACGTGATGGCCTTGAGAACTAAATTTATTATTATTATTATTATTATTATTATTATTATTATTATTATTATTATTGTAGCTAATGCATACATTGTGATTGTATATCTTTTTCATGATTTATTATGTTTATTGCTACTTTATTTATGGAATAAATTCTAAATTATTTTTTATTTGAAATAAATATAATTCATTCCACATATTTGACAATTTATAAATCATTTATACAAATTATTTAATAATATCCATGTTGTTCAATAATATACATGTTATATTATATAGGTTCTATTATAAATGGGACTTTTATGAAAAATATTTGTGATGATAAAATTTGTAAGATTTGTAATGGGACTTTTAATAAAATTTATATTATATAGATTTGTAATGAAAATTTTATTAAAATTTTTATCAAAAGTCCTATGGATTGTTAACAAAATCGTGATGATATTACAACGAATTACATAGCAACAAATTTTTTATGATGGAATTTGTCACTAATTAGTGAAGGATTTGGAATATTATCTCTATCAAATTAGTGATGGCATATTTAGCAATGAATAATTTTATAGTAATTGATATTGTAACTGCATGGTCAAATATAATGATAACGAGCAATCTATTTTTGGACAATACCAACACTTTATCAAGATAAGATGACACGTAGTAAATCTTTAACATTGGATATTCTTGTTATAGGCAATCATGATATAAAAAGCACTATACTTCTAAAAGATTGCTTATAGTGTATATGAAAGCTAATTGTTGAGGGGCTGAGAAATTAACAAATAAGTCATTTTTATGAGAATCAATAAGTAGATTAGCCTGAGCATTTGAGATTTGTGAGGTTGTGAGAGACTAAAAATTTTAGATTTAGGTACTTTAATGATTTTTTTAGCATATATAATAGTGACAAGAAAAGAAAGTCAATTATGATGCATTTAATGAGCATAATATAATCTTTGCTTTGTAATTTGTCTTCATTTATGCTCTTGTGCCTTTGCCATATGAACATATAAATTGTCTAAGTTGTCAATAACCATCTATTTTAGTTAATTTGTATAATAGAAAATAAGATCATAAAAATTTTTAAATGCCAAAGTAAATAGTTCAAAAAACATTTAAGCATGCACTTATATTGTTTCCAAGGTATCTATCTTTGCATTGAAGTCATGTGCTAACTGTAGTAAATTTCATAATTAGAAATTAAATAATTCAAAAATCAATACAAAAAACTAAAAAAGGAAAGATGTCAAGTATAAGTATCATAAGAAGAGTATTTTTAAAGGGTATAAGCATCAAAGGAAGAGCATTTAATTTGATTTTAAGTATAAACTCATGCATCACCTTCTTCCCTTTCATCTATGTTTCAAGGTTGGTTTGTCATGCTTCTCACCTCTTTCAATAATTGGTTTGTCAAACTTTTTACCAATAGTGTATTCAAACTGCAAAACTATTTTGATGTTGCACCTGTTTGAACTTCAAATTTAAATGTTTAAATAAATATGGTTTTAATATTCAAATTATGCAGAAAAAGAAAAATTTTTAGGTGGACACTCATCAAACTCAAATACTATTTTTTAGCTAGTATGAAATATCATTTATTATGAACCTTTAAATGCACTTCAGAATGCACTATTTTTTAATAGCACATAGGTCAATATAAAAAATTCACAGTTTAATCATCACTATGAATTTTCAGACTGCATCATTGTCAATACAACAAATTCACAGTTTAATCATGACTATGAATTTAAAGACCTTTTACTTTAGTTCTTTTGCATATAATTCTGAAAAAATTAAGGGATTGTTGAATTTTGATTTGAAATTTACAATTTTAAGGAAATTTCAGTAACATTAAGGGCAATGCATCAACTACTTTTTGTGTGCATTTTAAGAGCATGTTTGGTATTACTATTAGAAAAATATGATTTTAAGATAAATAAAATAAAATAAAATAATTTCTTTCATACATGATTATAGATTTTTTTAATATAATATTTATGAGTAAAAATTTATTAAAATCTTCAAATATAAGCTTTTTAAGATTAATTTTTTACCCATAAAACTCACATTAGAAAAATTTTATAATAAATTAAGAGAGAAATTCTCTTCTATTTTCTTTTTTTTAATCTCAAAATCATATTTTTCCAATAATAATGCCATAAATGCTCTAAGGCAAGATCAATAATATTAAAATTAGAGTGGATGGCATTAAAGTCTTTCTTTATCTCTTATAGCATGTTTGGTAGTATTAAGGAATGAAAAATAGAATCCTATTATAAGATAAATATTTTAAGATTCAATATTTTTGTTTATTGTGTTCAGATATAAGAAAAACAGTGAGACATTTTAAGTTTTAAAATCTTATTCTTAAAATTTTAAACTAAATAAAAATATGAACATGAAAATAAAATTAAAATCTTATTCTTTCCATTTTTTCTATTGTACCTAATATGCTCTTATGATTTTGGTACATAAGAAATATTATATTATAATCTAAAATATAATGTCATTTTCTTTTGCATATGTTAACTTCCAATAACTTCGAAATTATATATATATATATATATATATATATATATATATATATATATATATATATAGATTTATATATATTAGTGATATTTATTAAAAAAAATTTTTTCTCTTATTGTGATATATAGGGACAGAAATATATTTGTATTTAAGGAATAG
>CATIWR010625894.1:0-14337 GCA_949677035.1 Omphalea diandra | reverse complement strand
ATTATTATTACTAAGGGTCAATCTAAGTTGTCAAAATCAAAAAGGGGGAGATTGTTGGACTAGGGTAGTTAACCCAAGTCTTGGACCTCTTTTGATCTTGACAAAGGAGATTGATCATGTCTAATATTTCAAATTAGTGTTATTTTGTAGCCTTTAGTTATTATCTAAAGTTGGAAGTTGGATGAAGCTCAAAATTCCTCAAGTATGAAAAATGACTTCTAAATTGCAACCGCTACTTTGTATTCACAATCGCGATATGTGAAGAAGTATTGCTAGAAAGTAGACAAGCGAAATCGCGGAGCCATTCTCGATCGCAATTCATCCAAATGAATGAGTCTAAAATTGACAGACGAAATAGCGGTGAGTATCACGCCCTAGTTGCGACTACGAATTTTGAAGTGACTCAAAAAGGAAGCAAGTCCACAGTCATAGGATAACACGTGTTCCAACAAACTGTTGAAAGTCAAATTTCACGAAGACATCTTATTGGTAGTGACCGCAAATCATAAAGAAGAAGATAACCATTTTTGGCAGATGAATTTACGTCCTCTGTCACATCCTGTATAAGAAAGCTCGCGACTGCGACTTCTGAAAGTAGGTAAAAGAGCAACGACTATATTTTCCTCGTGAACTAATCAGAAGCTGCCACGTGGACTAGCCATTAGACACAAACAGGATTTTCCTTCAAAAATTTAGATTTCGCGACCGCTAATGAGTAGTAGCGACCATGAATTGAGACTATTAAACATTTAATGCAGAATCTATCAAGCATGTCTTAAAGATTTGATGAGCTATGATCTGCAACGTCTCTTTGGTGAAGTTTAGGTATAAATACTCCACCAAACAACTATAATGAAGGTTGCTAAGAAATTTATTTCAAGAAATTAAAGCTCTCAATTTTTGCTACTCATTTTCTTTAATTTTCTTTATGCAATTGTAAGTGTTAGGTGTGAGCATTAAACACCAAGTTGTAAGGTTGTAGGGTTAGCCTGTAAGAACATTTCAAGAAAGGTTTAAGTGTGAGCCTAGTGAAACACTTGAGTGAGGTTGTGTGTTAACCTAAAAACACATTGTTGTAAGGTTGTGTGTGAGCCATCAAAACACAAGTTGTACAAGTTGGGTGTGAGCTTGAAAACACCTTCAAATAGTGAAATACCCAATTCATAGATTGGGGAGTGGACATAGGGTCAATTATACCCAAACCACTATAAATCGTTGTCTCGACTCTACTTATTCTTCTTCCCCTCTTCTTTGTCTTTTAAATTTTTATACACCAATTCAACCCCTTTTCTTGGTGCCAAGGGATAACAGAAACAATGCCAAGGGTAAGGTAATTGACATTAGAATTGTTGGTAAGAAGTTGCTCTCTCATTGATAATGTTCTTTTAGTTGAAGGTTTGAAACATAATTTGTTAAGTGTGAGTCAATTATGTGATAAACGTAATAAAGTCACCTTTAACCCTAGAGAATGCCTAGTTACCACTTTGGTGGATAAAAAGGTAGTCTTCAAAGGTAAAAGGAGAGGCAATACCTACCTAATTGACTTAGACAATTTAGTTAACCAATCTTTCAAGTATCTTGTCTATACTAGTAATGAATCTTGGCTTTGGCATAGGAGACTTGGACATGCTAGCATGGAAATTCTTTAACATCTATCAAAAGGAGAGCTAGTAGAAGGTCTTTCAAAGCTCAATTTCATAGAGTATAAGACATGTGAACTTTGTCAAATGGGAAAGCAACACCAAGCATCTTAAAGGCTAAAAATATTATAAGTATATCTAGGACTTTTCAACTTATTCATACGGATTTAGTTGGACCCACTAGAAATGCTAGTCTTGGTAGAAAATACTATGCATTTGATTTTGTTTATGACTACTCTAGGTTCACTTAGGTCTCCTTCCTTACTTATAAGAGTGATACATTTGAAGCCTTTAAAAGCTTTGCTAAATATATTCAAAATGAGAAACGTTAATTCATTTCATCTATTAAGAGTGACCATGGAAAAGAGTTCCAAAAAGAAAGCTTTGAAAATTATTATTTAGAAAATTAGATTTCACATAATTTCTCTACTCTTATAACACCATAATAAAATGGTGTTGTAGAGAGAAAGAATAGAACTTTGGTATAGATGGCAACAATAATGCTCAATGAGTACTCCTTACCTAATTACTTTTAGGAAGCCATTAATAATGCATGTTATATTGCATACTATGTTTTCAAAAGACCTATTTTGAATAAAACCTCTTATGAGTTATGGAATGGTAGAAAGACTAAGATTCATACCTTTGATTATTTGGTTGCAAATGCTACATTCTTAATACTAAAGACAACCTTATAAAATTTGCCTCAAAAATCAATTCAGGCATTTTTCTTGGCAATTCCATATCTAGCGAAGCCTATATGGTATTAACAAAAAGCTTATGTAAGTTAAAAAGACTATGAATGTTGTGTTTGATGAATCTAGTAAACTTTATCATAAAAAAGGTTCTCTTGTTCATGATCTTGTAGGTGATTTTTAAAAGTTGAAGTTAAACTTAACACCTAAGGAGAATGTGATTGATCTTGAAGATCATGAGGCATTTTAAGAATTAGAGCAAGCTCAATCCCAATAAGAGGAGAACTAAGCTCAGAGACTCCCTAAGGCTTAAAGGTATTCCAAGGATCACCTAAAAGATCTTATCATTGGTGAAACATCCAAGGGAATAAGTACTAGAGCTTAATTACATGCATCAGACAATAATCTTACTTTTGTTTCTCAAATTAAGCCAAAGCCAATTGATGAGTCTAGTTATTGATGACAATAGCTGAGTGATTGTTATGTAAGAGAAACTCAACCAATTTATGAGAAATAAGGTTTAGGAACTCAACCAAACAGAATAACCAGTTATAGGTTGCAAATGGGTGTTTAAAAACAAGTTAGATGAACATGGTTTCATCACAAGAAACAAAGCTAGACTGGTTGTAGAGGGTTACAACCAAGAGGAAGGCATTGACTATCATGAAACATTTGCCCCCACGGTAAGATTAGGGGTCATTAGAATTCTTTTCGTAATTGCATGTCATATGAATTTTAAACTTTTCAAATGGATATGAAAAGTGCATTTTTTAATTGTTTGATTAAAGAGGAAATTTATATTGAACAGCCTCTAGGTTTTAAATCTCATGTTTTCCCTAACCATGTTTTTAAAGCTCTAAGAGAAAGGTTTATATGACAAAGGAATTTTGTGATAAGCATAACGGGTAAGCTCAAGTTCTTCCTTAATCTTCAAATTAAACAAACCAAAGAATACATCTTCATCAATCAAGCCAAATACACTAAGGAACTTCTCAAGAGATTTGGCATGGAAGGATGCAAAGTATCTAAGACTCTAATGAGTGCATCAATAAAGCTTGACAAAGATGAATCGAGTAATCATATTAATGAAAAGAAGTATAGAGGTATGATTGGCTCGCCCCTTTATCTTAAGACTTTGAGACCTAATATTATGTATAGTGTTTGCTTGTGTGCTAGGTTTCAACCTTTTCTTAAGGAATCACATTTGCATATGGTGAAAAGAATTTTAAAATATTTACATGGTACATTGCATCTAGGACTTTGGTACCCTAAAAATTCATCTTTTAGTCTTTTTGGTTGTTCGAATGTGAATTATGTCAGTAGCTTATTGGATAAGAAGAGTACTTCCAAAACTTTTCAATTTATTGGTGAATGCTTAGTTTCTTAGTTTAGTAAGAAGCAATCCTTATCCATCACCAAAGTAGAATATATGGCGATGGGTTGTTGTTGCACCCAAGTCCTTGAGATGAAACAAAAACTCAAGGATTATGATAAAGAAGTTGATCACATTCCCATCAAATGTGACAACACAAGTGTAATAAATCTTTTAAAGAATCTCATCTAATATTCAAGGTGCAAGGACATTAACATTAGGAATAATTTTCTAAGAGCAAAATGATAATGTAATGTTAAAATTTATTGACACCAATCACCAACTTGCTAATATTTTCACTAAACCCCTTAATGAAGATAGGATGAACTTCACTAAAATGGAACTTGGGATGCTTCTTGGAAGCTCTCTAGGGTGAAAATAGATCTCATTTTGTGCATATAATATTGGTTGTTATTCATTAATGACTTGTTTTACTCGTGTGATTATTATGTGAAGTATTTGTTATGTTTAATGTGTTAGATGAATCATTTCAGCATGCACTTAAGCCTTTTTATATTCAATTGTATGAATTGATCATCAAAATGTCAAATTTGATCACTATAGATTTAGGTAACACTAAAAATTTTATTTTAAATTTCCTTTTGAAAGTGACTCATAAATTACGACTAAGAATGAAATTTTGTTTTAAACTTCCTTTTGAAAGTGACTCATAAATCACTACTGAGAATAAACCTCTGCGCTCGTTATTTGTAAGTTACTGTAATTTTAAGTGTGTCAGTCATTCGCATTTGCAACTTTAGGTCACAACCACAAAATTTAAAAATTTTCAAATTTATCGCGATTTTCTTTGCACCTTTCCAAGGAATGTTTATTGTTACTTATAAAATTCATCTTTCACAGTCACGAACCAGGAGGAGCAATTACGATTTACTTATAATTACAGGGTAATAACTCTTTATCTTTCATTACATTTCTAGCCATTTTCTAACCATTTTTCACTCATTTTCTGCCAATTTAAACCCTTCTAACGCCCTCTCATTTACTTTTCACATTCACTTTCTTCTAATTTCCTTTCCTTCTCAAATTTATATCATCTTCAACTTTCTTTACTCCTTTCTTAATCTCTTGACCATGGGTCCAAGAAGATCAACTAGAAGTGAGAAGGGAAAGGGTATTGCCCAAACCTCTTCTCCCCCACAAAAGGAAGCCCCTCATCTGTATCTTGTGAAAGGGGTTACTAAAGAAGAAAAAGAGAGGTATAAGGCAAATAAGAAGAAAACCATATAACTAAACAAAATTTCCTCCACTTTTCTTCTTTAAACCCTTAAATTAGAAGCAGAAATTAAAGTTTTCCCATCCAACCTTAGATGGAATGACTTCATTTTTTAGGATGAACTCAGTTATGAAGAGATCGTGCGAGAGTTTATATGAGTAGTGCAATTAAGCAAAGACCACGAATCTCGAGTAGGTATGTATGGGTTGCTCTTCTGTTGCTTTAGCAAACCTTTTTATATCTCTTATGAGCAATTTTGATCACTTTTTCATTTCCTTCATTGAGACTCCATTCGCTTTAACTTCATATCTTTTATTGACCTAGACCTTTCTGAATTTTAGATCATTTCCATAGAAAATAGGTATGATCCAAAAAAATCTCTTACCAAAAACATTAGGATTGTTCATTTATGGTCTCTCTGTAGAATTATTACTTTTTCCATCAATGCAAGGGGTGATGAAAATGAAAAGGCCTCCTAAAAGGACCTTGCATTTCTTTATTGCCTTTTTTTAATCAAACTATTCAAATTGACCACTACCTTATGAATCAACTGATCCACATGGGTACTGCTAAAAGAAGACAATTTCTCATCGCCTATCATGTCTCAACCATCTATAAGATGGTTGAAGCATTGTCACCTAAAAGTGAGTACTTTTTAATGCCAACATACCTTTCAAGCTCTAATTTCCTTGATCTTAATTACCTTATAAGTGACAAAGCAGTTAGAGCAAACATATATGAGTATTTGCTTAAAGAAGAAGGGATCAAACTTCAACAAGCCTCCCAAGGACAAAAATGGAAGAGACTTGCCATAGAAGAGGAATAAGTCCAAGGAGAGCCACCTATGGCACTTAAGGTCTAAACTAAGGCTTTTCCTCCATCTACTTCTTCTAAACCTTCTTCCTTAGCCAAAGTCTCTAAAGTGCTTAAGATGGTTCTCAAGAGACTCAACTTTCTTCTCCACCTCCATAGTGATATTATTCAAATTCAAGAGTAGGCCTCCCTAATCCTTGCCATTTTCATGATTATGTTTTTTCGAAGGATGAGGAAGGAAAAATAAAAGAAGTAGAAGAGGCAGCAACTCAAGTTGCTTTTCAAGAAAATAAAGAAGAAGTTGGTGATAGTGAAAAAGGGAAAGATGAAGATGATGATGAAGATGAAGATGAAGATGAAGATGTAAGAGAAGATAATATTTCTCCTACTTTCTAAAATCTTTTTCTATGTTTTATATGCTTTCTTTTTTATTTTATGATTTAATGTTTAAGGCCTTTAGGATGTAATCATGCATTCCTTCTTCAATGCAATGTTTAATTTTCAATTAATGAAATGATTTTTTTTATATTTCATTATGTTTCTTTTATTTGTCTTTTACATATGATGCTTATTCCCTCTCACCTATTCCCTCTTACTTTAATTCCCTCTCTTTTTGATCTTGACAAAGAGGGAGAGATATGAGTGTATGAATATGGCATATACATAAATGTAATATAGTGATAAATTGGATAATTGTTTAATTGAATATATTACCACTCTAAGGGAAAGTCTAGTTAAAGGGAAGCATTTATGTAATTGCTCTTAAAATTTTGCTTTTAAAGTTATATAAACTTATTGATTCATGAAAAACCACTTCATCCATTATCTTCCAAACACTTAAAAACTCCAAGGATGTTTATATGTTTTCCATACTTAATCTAGATTGTCAAAATCAAAAAGGGGAAGATTTTTGGACTAGGTTAGGAAAACATAAGTCAAAACTCACTTTTGATCTTAACAATATAGATTAAAAGGTTCTAAAATCATTTCTATGTACGCTCTATGCATATTTTAAGTTAGGAACTTATTGGAAATTGAATGGAGTTAATTTGAAGCAAAATAATCTAGGTATAAAAAACTGGCCTATAAGCCGCGACCAAGACTTGACAGTCACAACCGCTACTCAAAGAAAGTCTTCGATCAAATTGGACAATAGATATCATGGTGTCAGTCACAGCAGAGGTTTGTGATCACTACCTTCAAGCAACTTGGAGGGACTCTAATGACAAATCAAGAGACCAATCAGGTCAAGCCATGTGTGAAGAAGTCATTTAAGATTTTGAAAATCGCAAGGGCGATCATAGGAGTCATTTAAGATTTTGAAAATCATAAGGGCGATCATATTATTGAAACCATGAATCAGTTGAAGTTGATAGCCAAGATTTCTAGTAGAGATAGTGGTGAAGGTGTAGCATCCATTATCCTAGAACTACTTGGAGTAACAACTGCGACATGATCATTTCGATCGTAATATATACAACCTATTAGAGGGCAGTAGCGACTAGTTTTTTTTATTGACTAATGATGGATTGCCTCATGTAACTAGTTGTTACACACATTTGAAGATTGCGATCGAGAAAAGGCCAAATGTAGTGCAAAACGCCATTCACAATCGCAACAAAGATGTCTTGACTGTGACTTCCCTTTGACAAGAATTAAATGCAAGATTTTGCTAACCAATTTTGAAGATTTGACATAGTTTCGCTTGTAACGACTCTTTGGTGGTAGGAACCTATAAATACTCCATCAAATGGTCTTAAATGCAAGAGAATAACATTTATTATGGCCAAACTCTAACAAATTTATTTCTCAACTCTCTCTCTCATATAATTTCTTATCAGGAGTTGTTAAGGTTTGGTATGAGCCATTAAACACCTTTAGGTTTGGATTTTGGAGTGATCCTTATATATATATATATAAAAAAAAAAAAAAAACCCTCTTATGTAGGTTAAGTGTGAGCTTTGGGAGAACACTTATAACGTTGTGTGTAAGTCTTATAAAACACGGTGTAAAGTTCAGTGTGAGCTTGTGAAACACCATATAGTGTTAATGAAATACCTAATTGAAGAATCAGGGAGTAAATGTAGGGTTAGTTAACTCACAAACTACTATAAATCTCTTGTGTCTATTTCTTTTATATTTTTTCTCTTATCTTTATCTTAGGTATTTACCTAACAAATTTGTAAATTTTCCAAAAATTCAACCCCACCTTTTTAGTGCATAAGGGCAAACAATACACAATCATTAAGCATGCATGTAATAAAAATAAACACATAAATATGAATACCAAAAAACAAAACCAATAATTCTCCACAGACAACACATACTACTAAGTCCACTTCAAATTGGAAATGAACATATTGGCTTATGTTTCAATACAACTTCAACATAAAATTGTGTTGCTACTAGAACTGGAAGTGCATGCCCCTAAGCCAATTGACAAACCTCATACTCTCTAGGTCCCATAGGTAGGTATTGCAACGGGGGTAGCCATCATCAAACTGTTGATCATTCTGCCATTTGTCCCTCATCTTTCTTAGGCCGCCATCATCATGCGCGTTGCATGTGCAGGCACTCAATTTCTTGCTAACTTCATCCTTATGGTTAACTGTTACCCAAGCTATCTTGTTATGGACCCACATACTCCTTATCATGTAGCATGCAGTATCACAACAAACTTGCATAACATCCATTTATGAGTTGATAACAATTCACTAAGCATCTGTAAAGCAAGATGTTTTTCAAGTGAATCAAGTGTGATAGATAGGATGCCAAATGTGTTGATGGTCATAATATGACCTTGTAATGTAGCCATATGCAGTAATCACATCCCAGCCTCAAGGTTTATCCTAGCAAAAGAATGATACATTTCTCTAGAAAACAATAGTCCAGGGTTACCTGCGTCCTCCCACTTTTTGATTAAACATCACTCATACTCAGTTGGATTGACTGATGGGGAATAATTCAACATTTGCCATATGGTAGACCTCTGGCTCATCGCATGCATCATACCAATCCTTGCTGGCCACCTTAGCGTTGAAAAGGTCCCTAACGGAGAAAGTTGCGAGTGTCGAAAAAATCTTACTCATAAAGTGCTTTGGCAAGGACATGATGGTCGTCATGGCCTCTCAATCCATTTCTTATGGTCAGTATAAGAAGATGAAATGGAATTGTTTGTTAGTAAGTTTGTTTATTTTTTTCCCATTTGATGGCGTTATAATGTAATGAGAACGGTTGCATTTATGCTGCAGTCAGTCAGTAACTATAATTACGGATATTTATTTCGATTTTAAAGTGTGCAAGCATTCATTATGGTTATGTATGCCATTATTTCAAATTAATTAAATTTTCCCTACCCCTCCCAAGGTAATTACATTACACAAACATAAATCCTTCATAAAATAGAACAGGTTTGACCCAATAGTCTATGACTAAGTTATAAAATCAGCTACACAAATAGCATATGAATTTTAATTATATATCATATGAAAGTGAAATTATACAATTAACACATTAGTAAAAAAAAGTGAAATTATACAATTAACATATTAATAAAAACCTTCTCATTCTTTGTTGCTCGCATTCAATTTTTTATTTAGGTTCATAGGAGATCTACAAGTGGCCAATGAATGGGTATGTGAACATAGAAATTGGCCAAAATAGATAAATTAATAAACTGAACTCTATGTCTAAATTGAAATCAATTCAATTATGTTTTTTAATCATAATAAAAAAATACAAATTAAAATTTCTTGGATTATGTGATTTAACACGTAAAAATTGTAAATTTGTTCTAAACATTACAAGTACCATTCATTTTCTAAAACTTATAAATACATAATCTTTTCTATGTATGAAATGAATATTATTTTTTCATTTTCTCGATAAAAAATAATAAAAAATGAATATATATATATATATATAATTGCACTAAAAAAATTTTAATTCCAAAATCGAACAACAAAAAATCTTTTCTACTTTTGCATGTACATACAAAGATATGTCGTCGATTGTGAGGAATCCAAAGTGATATGATGACAATAAAAGATTAAAACATACTCTTGTAAATCGATATGTTGCCACTTGGAATTCCCAAAATGATCATGACAAGTCAAACACACTTATAAACGGTATGGTACCACTTGGAATTCTCAAGGGATGTGTACATCTGTTGATGTGACGATGTAAAAGTGTAAGTTGAACATTGGCAAATGAAGAGTTTCCTCGGAAAATTGGAACAATAAGTCATTCCTGACTGTTCATTTGCATTTCCTCTACTATCTATAAATTGGGGAGTGGCAATTAACATAAACGTCTAGGATCACACAGTAACAACGCATTATATCGAAATGGAAAATATGCAATAAGAAATGAGGGAACAATCTATAAATATGGAAAACAAGTGTCTGAGACAAGAGGTATGCTTATTGTAATACTATTCATGTTCATTTGGTAATAGCTAATTGTTTCAGAACAAATTGTGAACTTATTATAATAATATGATCTATATAATTGTAGGCCATAAAGGATAGATTTGAACATCTTAAGGGGAAGTTTATGGATGCAATAAGGAAGAAGCAGTAGTTGGAGATCAAGATATCATGTTTGGAGAGGACATTACATAACATTGTTATTGACAAAAAGCAGAACAATGATGAATGAAATGACAATGTTACATATTCGAATACATTAAAAGGTTGCTAGTTTCCTCAAATTATTGTTTCATATATTGAATAATGTATTATGCATGTATCCAAGAGGTGTGGATCAGAAGCTACAACATATGTTTTAGATATATGGCATTAAAAACACATCACCGCTTTTAGGGTTTTGAAAGTTGGTTAAATTATAGTAGTTCCCACATGGCGCATGAAAATGGTAGCTGGTTTCCCACCGGCTCTACCATAGGTTGCACCTGGGGGGAAACTATGCAAAATAGCTTTTCCAAATTAACCACAAACTTTACTTTTATGCTTCCCTTTGACCAAAAATATTTTTTGTAAAGTTCCAAATAATGTACAATTGCTTATTCTAGGCAATGTTTACCGAATAGTAGCTTCATACATTATAAGGTGGCTCCCGGTTTAGTGAAGTCATTTTGTATGAAATTAAAATAATTCGGTTTTTTTCCCTTAATCTAATTAACTCAAAATATTCGATGGTTTGTCAAAGAATAATCCTTGTTAGTTCAATCAAATCAATTCAACAAAAAAACTAGTCATTCAACTTAATCTATTGTTATCACTTGATGCTCCTTAGCAACATGTGAATTGAACAATAAGTATGAAAACACAATACAAGCTGAGGAAAATATAATAACATATTACAAACAAGAGTAGTAGCTCTAAGGCCAGAGCCAACATCACAAACAAATATGAAACTAAAACAACGCATTATTGCTTGTGGAAGCTAGGAACTGGGGTTGGTGAACATGGAACAAAAAATGGCATAATTGCCTATATACGTGCGGGCATAAATTGATCTTTTTTGCTTACAGTTGAAGCCTTTGTTTTTGCAGTTCAGGCCTTTTTATTTTATAATTTTCCTTTTTTAAAATTCTTATATTTTATTTATATTTTTATAATTTATTACTAAAGTTAGAATAAATTAATGGAATATTTAGGCAATTTTTGTTCTAATTTTATGTTATTATTTAATTTGAGTGAATTTTAATTTTGAACATTTAATTTTTATATAAAAATTGTATAAGTTAATTTTTTTAAATTAAATGTACTTGGTAATTTTAAAACTTTAGATCATATAATCATTCATATGTTTTAATATATTACAAATAACTTTTTATTAAACTAAGTTTCACAGTGATAAACACCAATTGACATGTAAGTGAAAATAAATATACTTAAAAATCAACAATAGTGTACCATGAATATAATAAATAATGTAAATCAACAATAGTGTACCATGAATATAATAAACAATGTACATGTAGTAATAATAATATGCCTGAAATAAACACACAATATACATAGATTACAACACCAATGTATTTAGGAGCATCAACATGTAAAAAATCATTAGAACTTGCTATAATCCATTGAAAAAATTAATGTGCTTTCATATCAAACACTAAGTATTGACAATTTTCAAATTAATATTCATGCAATAAAATAAAAATGTACCCTAGATGTTTGAAACATGAACCTTTAATAAAAGAAAATGTACTTATGGTGATAACAAGGTACCTTTAATGGAACAACCATAATATTGGCTTAATATATCCTCAAATTTTGTAATATGAATTATCAAATAAAGAATTTAACATTTTTAGGACACACTTACAGAGGACATATGACGTATTATGTCATACCGTGATTGGGCTCAGGTGATCTCATTGTTAATAGGAACAAATTAGTCATTGAAGCTTTACTAAGACAGATTTTATCGCCGTGCAATGTTTAACAAATTGCATTATGAATGAGGAAGAGCAGCTTATGATGACCTTTTTCTCTTTGGGAGGGAAGAAGCAACTTATAGTCAATGGCGATTGAAGTCGCATTAAATGCGAGTGACCCAAAGGGGCAAAGGACTCCTGACAAGCAGATGTGGACTCCAAAAAGGTGTAGTTGGTCTGGACTCATAAATTTACATGTTGGGCTTCACATATGGACCCATGTTATTACACAAAGGCCTCTTAGCTCAGACATGCCTTACAGGTATATCAGAATCTTTTCATCATTAGATTGTTTAGCATAATGCAAATCATTAGATTTACACGAAACGCAAAAAAGAAGGCACAACTTGTCCCGTAAGAAAACAGATTGCATTTTCCTAGATGAATTGAACTATGCATCATCGCCAAATTACCCATAAGCCTGCGTGTCTTAACGTTTTTTACCACTCTAATTTTAAGGTATCTATGCGCCGCAGTTGAATTAGAAATGCGAATATATGTTTTTTTTTAGGAAAACTTTTGTAGATGAATATTGATAATGACTTATTTGATACAAAATTTATATATGAATATATGTTTTTTATGAAAAATTTTATATATGAATATTCATAATGCCTATATTGTGATGGTAGATACTTATAGTGAGCGAATAATCCATTGTTTAGTCTTGGAATATCAATTGTACACGTTATATCTACCGCAAATTATATCACAGACTTGTGTCCACCTTATATCACTGCCCTAGCTTTAATACGCGTCCATTTTTTGTGTTTTGGTTCAATTACTTTAGTCATTGTGGGATTTATAATTTCAACACATATGCATACGCGCATTTTATTTCCTTGCAACAAAATCAATGATTTAAAATTTTCATCTCCAATTTTTTTGCTTTGAAAGTTTCCTTTCTTATTCAAAAATCATAGGATTTTTGTTCGAGATTTGTTCTTTAATAAATATTTCTATCTTTTTTATAGTGCAATGAATATTTTTTTAATAAATATTTCAATAAATATATTTGTACTATTTTAATAAATATTTCAATAAATTGCAATTTTAATAAATAGTTTTGATATTGATATGAACTTAAATTGTTAATGAACTATGTGAGAATTGGTGTTGTGCATTATGTACAATAACTTTTAACAACAGACACATAGCATTTGATATGAATAAATATTAATATTCTGGAGAAAGTATACTAGCTTTGTTTTGTAGTATGTATATTGGTTTTTCATCTTAACTTCTATAATAAAATGATCTTCTCCATTCCTGATGATCCTAAATACACTGGTATTGGACACTAGATATATATATATTTTTTTATATTAAGTACATTGTTATTATTCAATAGGTACATTACTTGTAACATTCCTATCCCTATTCATTGGCATTATCACATGAATATATTCCTTGCACAAATGATATGAAATCACATATGAGCATATGCACTGTATCAAATGATATGAAATCTCACATGAACATATGCACAGGATAAATAATCATTTAGACATGTGAATTGTAAAACACGGCAATGATAATTGCACCGTTGCATTTGGAATATTTGAACATATATGCAGTGTTTGCATAGTTATATGACAAATTATTTTATGTTGTGTGCTTATTATAGCATCATAAATAATGGTGTTTGAGAACTCATCTAAAAGTATAAGGAGCATCTAGAAATTAGGAGATGGATGGAAGTGCTTAAGGAGTGAAGAAGAGGGACTAAAAGAGGAAAAGTGACCTTCCAAACAATGGAAATGAAACACCATGATTTTATATTATTATAATAAGTTTATATATGCTAATCAGGGTCAAAATTGAGTGGTAAACCATGGGTTATACCATAAACAAAGAGAGAGCAAAGGAAGAAGAAAGAAAGGAAGAAGAAGAAGAAGAATAAGAATAAGAAGAGAGGGAGAAGAGTGAGCTGCCTAAGGTTTTCCAATTTTGGGATAGTAGGTAAGTAAATTTATCCTTTTCTCAACTAGAATTAACCTCTCATGACATGTTAACCATGCATGGTTAGTGAGAATTATGGAGTAATTGAGGTAGAGCTCTTGGATGGAAGTTGTAATCCAAGAGAACAAGAGCTAATTCTGTTGATTTTGCTGTTAGAGTAGAATTTTTCACCCATGATTTCATAACCCTAGAAGAGGAATTGGGGAAGT
>CATIWR010625868.1:0-18425 GCA_949677035.1 Omphalea diandra | reverse complement strand
CTGTGTACATGTGAAGATAGGTGACTGCATGAGCCACATCGATAGCAATATCTAGGCGCACAGCGAGATCAAGAATGTTTCCGTATATGCCTGCATTAGTTTGCAACTCAAGTCATTATACGAACCCAGAAAAGACAAAAGGAACTGAGAATTGGGTGACAAATTGAAGGACTCACAATCTAAGTGTTCTCTGAGAGTTCCATTAGGAACATACTCCATCACAACAATTCTTTCTTCTTCCTGTTCCAAAAACCCATAAAACCTCACCAGATTCAAGTGCTCCACTCGTGCTAGCGTTTGGATCTCGCTCTGAAATTCTACACCCAAATGCTTATCATACACACTCTGCAAACAAAGGCAATCGAACAAGTAGTAAGACCCACCACACACAATTTCTTATTTTCTCAAGCATTTCAAATTTTTTTTTCATTGGTTAATTTGGCTCAGGCTGGATTCAAAATCTCACTGGTACCACTAAACCAAAAACTCATTTGTTTCAAGCCTTCTTATTTGAGATTGAAACATAAACATAAGCCGTGGACCAACCTTCTTGGCACGTTTGATTGCAACAAAGGTTCCATCTTCAAGCCTCCCCTTGTAGACAGTCCCGAACCCACCTTGTCCAATCTTCAAGGAAGGAGAAAAGTTTCTAGTGATTTTGTAGATTTCATCCATAGTGAATTTCAAACTCCCTGGTTCTCTCCCATAAATTGAAATATCGTTACTGCCAGAGAGTCTTCTACGTGAAGTTCTCCTTCTGTCTCCGTTGTTTCCCTTTGCGTCGGACACTACTGTATTATTTATTAGTATCATTCATAAGAGTCATGAAGAAGGAAAAAAAAAAAAATCCACGTTTTTGTGATTTAAAAAAAAGCATTGCAAGAGAAAAATCAATGAAAATAGTCCTGCAAAACGTCAAAAGCAAAAATCTAAAAATTTGTCTTCCCGATCAAGCCTCATTTTTATGATCCAAAACAAAACGGACTAGAATGAGCAGAAGCGCAAATTTACCAGAGGGAGGTTTGAACTTTTCAGAGTCGCCGAAGTTATTGGAGCTGGTGGTCTCGGGAGGGGTAAAGCAAGCGATGAACACCCCGGCAATAGATTTTGCAGCCGCAGCCAGCGGGTTCTGCTTCTTGACGGAGGAGGCATCGAAGTGTGAGGAGGTCGGTGAGTAGTGGAAGCGATCAGGCGTTGACCGCTTGACGGACGTTGAGGTCCGGGGAGTGTAGACAGATTGCGGATTTTTCATTATTTTGGAGAGAGAGAGAGAGAGAGAGAGAGAGTGAAATGGCGGGTCGTTGAGGGAGTGCAATTAAGGGAGAGGTGACTAGGTGATAGTAGTTAAAACTTCGATTTTTCAAAGGTGGGTGAAGCTAACGTGCGCCCTTTATTAGGAGACTCTTCACCCTTGTAAGCGAATAGGTACCATTCAATCAACAATTCGTGTGGGAATTTTAAATATTTCAAAATTCATGTTAATATTAATAGTCCCATTGAAAATAACTAAACTCAAATTTAGATTAAAAATTTTAAAATTTATTCAAATTTGAAATCTTGTTTAAATTCATTTAAAAATTAAATTAATATTTTAGTTTATGGAATATTTGATTTATATTAACGGATGAAAAATGAAATTCTAATCTAAAACAAATATTTTAATATTTTTATTTAGTATATTATATAATTCAAAGGATAGTGAGGTATGTTAAGTTTTTAAAATTTTATTCTTAAATTTTTAATTTAAATTAAAATATCAAATACTAAAATAAAATTGAAATCTTATTCTATTTATATTTTTTTATATATATACAAAGCATGCTCCAATGTTCAACCCGTCATTTCAAAATCATTTCATTTACCAATCAATTTGGTTCATACTGCATTACAATAAATAAATTTCTCTCTGAAATTTTCAATTTGGCCCCTCTCTTTCATTAACAAAAAAAGATTGAAATCTCCCTCCTCTTTTATACATATAAAAGAATTTATTGACTGAATTATTTGGATTGAGTTTGAATTAGACGGCAACTGATAACAAATTTTAAGTTTGATTCAATTTTAAAAACGGGTCTTTGATGATATTAGATTGGATCAAAACCTCAAGAGAAACGTGAGAGGGAGGAAAATACAGCCTCTATCATTTTCAGGTGTCACTTTGAATGAGGCAATATTTATATATTGGATATGAATAATATAACAATTATTTTCAATAGAATTTGAAAAATATTAAAAAAAAATAAAAGTTTTTGGTCCTATCCATTAACACGTACATATCTCAGGAATTTGCCTAAGAACTTTCATTTTCATGTCATCTTTTTTAGAAAAAAGAAAAATCCCAGAAACATTTGTGTCCAACCAATGAAGTTCCCAACGTCTTTCTTGCGTTTCTTGAGCAAAGGTAAGGAAGGTGGTGGACATTGAAGAGGAAAGGACAGTGAAATTGTGGTTGGGCCAAGAAAGGCCGAAGAATTGTATGGGTTTGGCATTACAGCCCACAGGCGATTTGTCTACTTCCATAAAGTCAATCACGTGCTTGCTGTCTGCTTTGCACCAAAGAAAGAGGAAAAGAACTTTTTTTGCCTTGGCTGTCCCTTTCTTGAAAGCTCAAATCGAGTGTACCACTTGCACAAATGTAGAAACCATTTACTACTGAGGCAGATACATTCAATAATGTGGGGACTAGAGTATACTTATTTCACCAAATTATTTCATTTTATTTAGTGAAATGAGCGACACCTGAATCAATCCTCCAGTGTCTCTAGATTTTAATGCATTAACAAATACCAAATATATTTAACGGCTTGAAGAATTGATAATTATTAGTATAAAATTTATGACGTTTTGGATTTACCATGTAGATACTCCTCAGATTGCCGACCCATTCCCTAATGGTAATAAGGAAGTATTTTAGTATATATCTTCTATTTATTAAATTATACCTTAAATTCATGAGAGTCGTTTTGCTTAAATAATAAACATTCAATAATTTCAGGAACACACGTCACTAGCAGGGAGCATTTGAGGCTTTGTCGTTCTATGTTCCCTGTCATCAATAGGAGTGTGATATTCACCTTGTCCAAATCCCAGTTGTTTCCTCACCGCCAAATCATTGCATTTGTATGAAAATGACAGTTAATTGGGCGTAAATTCTTGCAAATTACTTCAGACTGGAAAGGCACACCGGTGGTTGCAGGAGTGTCCCACTAAGCCAAGTGTTATCATTTGAGGCTTATCAAATTGAGCTGAACACTCAATTTTGAAATTTTTTTTTTGATGAATTTAGTTCGTATATTAGAATTATAAACCTTATATATCTCGCATGTAATATTATTTGTTTTAAATTTATTGAATTAGATATATTAAATACAAACTATCTAATCATAATTATCTATAATTAATTAGTGTATATATTATACACATGATTGTGTATATCTAATTTAATAAATTTTAAACTAATAATGTCACATTTCAGATATATAATAAAAGGTTCGTCATTTTTATTGGCAAACTGAATTCACCTAAGAATTTATCCTAACTTTGAGACACTGTAAATTTCCCAAACTAACCACTGTCCTACTGGATTTTTTTTTAAAAAAAAAACTATTCTTGTTATTTCTAACCAGCTGCAGCCCCAAAACAGCATATAATTACCTTCCAAATGTCAATATTTTGGAGAATCCAAAGTTGATCGCTTCTTTAGAGAATGCACAAAATATTTCAGTCCGATAAGAATAAATCATGGATCCTACATTTTAAAATTTGTATAAGCTGTATTACAATCCAGAGACGGAATTGACCTAAAACCAATAACGTACATGACATATGCGTACTACACAGAAATGAAAACTTATCTCTTCGATTAGAAGTCAATCAATTAGCCTTTGCAGTTAGGGTGGAGATTGTCAGAGTTATAAACAATAATTAGAACTAAAGTGGGAGTGGAGAATGACTGAGTTATGCAGTTTGTTGAAGATTGCCAGAGTTTTAAGGAAACTGGCCCCTTCTATCAACATCCATTTTACAAGAAACAGAAATGGATAAACGGAATTAATTCAGGCTGACAACAGAGATGTGAGATAATTAATTAAATTCTAAACTATTTCAAAATGGTAGAAGGCACTTGTCATTATATTTTGGATTTCTGTACCTTACATACATTAAGAGCCAATAACATAAAGAAAATGACAAACGAAGTCTATCCGAGCATGGATGATGTAACATTGCAGTACGTAAATTGCCCAATTGATAAAGAAATATCAATCACTATCATATCTTAGTTAACTCCCAAGTAACCCACATTTACGAGAAATTCTTCAGCAATTCATCACATGGGACAACAAACTATCTAATCAGAAGATATTTACATAATACACTTTGGGCATGGAATTATAAAATGTCAAGGATAAAATAAAAAAATTATATAAATGATATATTTTTTCATTGGCCAGTTCACCATCTTACATTGTGAACGCAGTTTATATTAGAAGTTTTTCATGTTTAGATATCAATAACATCTTCTAAATTGGCACCCTAATGTAGTGTTTGGAAGAGAGGAAAATAAGAGAAGTAAAATAATACTGGAAAATAAAAAAAAGCAAGTAACTTTACCTTATTTGAGAAAGAAAGAAAAATAAGAGGAGAAGGAAAATAAAATTTATTTTTTTCCCTTTATTTTCTCTCCAAAATGGAGAGAAAATATGAAAGATTGAAGAAATTTTCATAAAATTACTATTTTGCCCATGAACATAAAATCAACATCATAAGATTAAGGAGATTTTTTATAATGAGTTGAAGTTATTTTATTTTTAAGATTTAAAATAAACATAAAGTGAATTTGAGTTATAAAATTAGTAAAATATTTTCATAAAAATTTTTAATTGAAATTAATTCTCTTAAAATTTTATAATTTTTTTTATCTAGTGTCTTTTTTAGTTTTATATTTACCAATTGATTTTTAATAATTAAACATTAAAATATTAAAAAATAATATTTTGTAAATGTTAGCGTTTAATGTTTAATTTAAAATTTAATGTTTAATATTTAAAAAATATAATTCAATGTACAAGTCAAACGTAAATGAGGTTTGATTTGAATGGCTAGAAAGTCAAGTTTCTACTTGGCCAAGACGGAGAAACTAGGCTTAATCAGATAAAATGAGGCCTTTGCCTGCGATTGAAATTATAAAGTTCAAAATCAAAAAATGACAAGGACGAAAAGCTGAAATGACTCGTTCTTTCCATCATTTCAAGTGAACCCTGAATTAATCCCACCTTCGCCACCCAAAACCATCATAGAGGCTTGGTTTCATTTCTCCAGAGAAGCAGGGCAAGGTTGGCGGGAATGTACTGTCAAATTGACATTACATCTACATGCACTCCAGTTACATGACTGCTATAGCCATTGCAGTGTCCCAATCATAAACAACTCATTGCAGCATTAGCTTTACACATTCATCATATCCTTCCACTTGAAGTGCCCATTTGTACCTATAGGTCTCGAAATCAAGGTAAAAGAATAGCGATGTGATAAAGTATATTGTACAAGTAGATTTCTTAATTGATAAGGTAAAGATATTTTATGTTGTAATAGCAAGGCTTCATTCAGCGTACTTGCTTTTGTTTGCTATATTATATTTTGCAATATCAAAAAAGCAAGCCAACCAAATCAAACTTAATGTGCTCCAGACACAAGCTAAGATTTATATGCATCACCCCATTATGTGAAAGTTCATGTATAAGAATAAAACCTGTCAATTTATAGTTGCAACTCCACGCATAGAATTGTTATTCCCTCCATTTGCGCTGTTTAAAGACTTTGATCTGCAAACCCTAGGAAGTAAGCAAGTGCAAATGCAAGAAAGTTGGCCAAGAAAATGAGAAGCATCTTATATTTGCATCACGAGATATCACCGACTGACACGCCAAGGCATCAGATTAGCCATAGAAATTAAAGTGGACAGTCATCCAGAATATTTTCAGGCACGGTATGCAGCTTGGAAACCGTATTTTCATCCGCCATTAGCCCAGGCAATTTTCGTAACATGCAGTACACCTCTAAGCTTGAGGGCGGCATTCATCACTTGACACAGATGAGCGTATAGCACCACCAAGTTCCACTCAGCTACAACCTGGAACTTTGTGATCACACCTGTCCCTCATCAGTTTGCGTACTCTTGCCACATCATGCCACTGACCTTCAGAGGCATAAATATTAGATATAAGAGCATAATTTACAGGTATGTTTGGCTCCAATTCGAAGAGCTTTTCTGCAGCCCTTTGAGCTGATTTCACGTGTCCGTGGATTTTGCATTCCCCAATGAAGGCTCCCAAGGTCTCTGATCTTGGTTCAATTGGCATTGAGGTCAAGACATTAACCGCCTCATCCAATAGACCAGCTCGACCAAGAAGGTCCATGAGACAACCATAGTGCGCTAAATCCGGCAAAATTTGATAATGTTTAATCATTAAATTAAAGTAATGGAGCCCCTCTTTTATCAACCCTGCATGACTACACGCAGAAAGAACCCCAAGAAAAGCAATTTTATCTGGTCTTACACATGTAGATAACATCTTCTCAAACATCCCAATACTATCCTCTGGAAGACCATTGAATGCATAAGCACTAATAAGTGAACTCCATGTAACAGCATTAGGCTTTGGAACCGAGTAAAGCATTTAAGTGCAGTAGCAGTTTTACCATACTTGGAGTATGCATATATCATGGCATTTCCAATTGATACAAAGGAGTGAAACCCTACTTTTACGACATAAGCATGAACCTGCATAATTTCACAATCACCTGATTCACTGCCACATGAACTGAAGATGCTAGCTAGTGCTAGTTCGTCTGGAGCAAAAACCTGTCTCAACACTTGCCTTGGAAGTTTCATAGCCTCTTTCCTATATCCATGTTGTCCATAAGCCACGATCATAGTATTCCAAGACACTACATTTTTAGCAGCCATACCATCAAACATCTTGTGCGCGTCTTGTATATTTTCACTTTTTGCATACAGATCAATGAGTCCAGTAGCCACTAAAATATCAAAGTCAAAAGACAGTTTGATAATAAGACAATGAACCTGCCTTCCTAATTCAAAGGAACCAAAAGCTGCACATGAATTGAGCAAACTAGAAAATGTAAAATCGTCTCCTGTCAAATTTTCCAGTCGCATCGAGTTAAAGACTCTAAAAGCCTCTTCCCCCAAGGAATTCAATGCATAGCAAGACATTATGACATTCCACAACACCATATCTCTGCCTAATAAATTATCAAAAATACACCTAGCCTCCTCCACCAATCCACATTTCCCATACAAGAGCGCTATTTACAAAACAACTTATCTCTAAACCTAATTTCGCTATCAAACTATGCAATTGTTTACCAATCTCAATGTCATTTAGCTCAAGAGAGGCACGAACCAAACCATTCAACGTCATAGGATCCGGACCTACCTAATCCAACACGTAGGATAACGATAGATGCAGGATATTTGAATTCGTGAAGATGATTTATTTAATAATTATAGTAGCGACTTCGCTGACATAATTATAGTATTAAAACTTAATAAATTTAATATTTTATTTTAATTAATTAATTAAAAATTAATATATAAATAATAATCGAATCTATTAATATTTTATAATATATTATATTTTATAAAAATTATAATTAAATTAATATATTAAATTTTAATAATAATATCCTTTTCATAGAAAAAAAAAAGAAAATTTATAGTTTCACCTTTTTTTATTGATTTTTTTAATTTTTAATTGCATAGAAAATTAAATTTTGATTAGTATAAACATAAAATTTTATATTATTAAATTTTTTAAATTGCTTTTACAATTAAAAAATTTGTTATATTATTAAATTTTTATATTTTTATTAATTGAAGCAATTAAATAATTAATTAATAGCTTATTTATCATTTGATAAAATAATAATAGATTATATTAACATTTGTCAAAATATTATATTATTAATATGATTACTTAAGAAATGACAAGTAATCTAATATATATATATATATATATATATATATATATATATATATATTGCTTTTATTTTTTATTGTATAAAAATTAAGTACTATTTATTATAAATGTGAATAATTTTTATATTATTAAACTTTATAAAATAATTTTTTATATTATTAATATAATTACATAATAAATAATAATCATTAGTTTAAAAATAAAAAATCATATTTTTATTGGTTTTTAATTTTTTATTATATAAAAACTAAATATTGGTTATTATAAATATCAAAAAAAATTTTATATTATTAACTTTATAAATTATTTTTATGTGAAAATTTTTTTATATTATTAAATTTCTTATATTTTTTTTATTAATAGAGGCTAAATGGTTAATTATTAGCTTACTTGTCACATGATAAAATGAAAACATATTATATTATCATTTATTAAAATATAATATAATTATTTAGTAAATGATAAATACTCATTTAAAATTAAATTTAAAACCATAATTAATTATATATTAATTATAGGTAAATAATACAGGGAAATAGAGTCTTGGTTAAAATGAAATATATATATATATATATATGAGGCTATCGGCAGCATAAACAATAGAAGGTATTAAATTCAACATGTTCATTAGGTTGAAAAGGGAATAGACAGGAATCGTTGACGTGAGATTAATTTTAAGGTAAAAATATATACACAGATTAATCATTTAAACTTTGTTTTGTTTCATGGAAAAATTTCTTTTATATTTTTAATATTTTAAAAAAACTGATTTAATAGAAAAACTTTTTTTTATCAATAAAAACTAAATTATTAATTTAATTATTATTATTATTGATAACATTTCTTTTAAAAAAATATTTTTAAAATTTTAATAAATTCATTCAAATAAAAAATAAATTATATAAATTTATAATCTATTAGTGTAATTATTATTATCCGCCTTTTTCTTATCATTGACGCCTACTGTGAGTTAGTGGCAATCATCAGAGATTGATAGGATCCATAACTTTTTACTCGTTCATGTATTTTTGTACATTGAATTATAAATTATAAATATAATATACTTAAATTTTATTATAATATTATAAATGCAAACTAATATTTATATAATATATTTTAAATAATAAAATATATTTTTAGAAAATATTTTATTTAAAATTTTTTTTTTGAAAATTTTTTTCTGTAAACAAGTTAAATAATATTTTGACTAAGGAAAAACAAATTTAATCCAATCTAGAGATTAAAACAATCTAATTGATTTTTGAGTAAAATATTTTCCGTTTTGAGAACCAAAAACGTGTGTTTTCAATTAAAAAAAATGTAAAGAACCTAAGCAATAGATAATTTTACTCATATTACAAAAAATATATATAAAATCAAATGCGTATTAATTTACTTTTATTCAATTATTTAAAATTTTATTTTATTATACCATGTCATTTTTTTATTCGATTGGCCACTGATCCATCATAGCATATATTGTTATTTTTATTTAATAATGATTCATCCTGTGATATTTGATAATACATTTTAAAAAAATACTCCTATACATGTAATATTATATACACAATTAATCAATATATATAATAAATTTTACCTCAAATTCAATTTTAAATAGATATTTATAATTTATCACGTAATTATATTAGTAATATAACATTTTTCATAAGCAATTATATAATATATTTTTATTTTATATGATAAATAAGCTAACAATTAAATATTTAGTTTTCTCCATTAAGTAAAAGAAAATATAAAAAATCTAACAATATAGAAAGCTTTTGATATACAAATAATTTAAAATTTGTAATCAATATAATTTAAAAAATTTAATAATACAAGAAGCGTTTCATATTTGTCCTATTTAGGACTTCAAGAAAAATAAGTATTTAATTTCTTATATGATAAGAAAAATTAAAAGAGACAAAAGAGACAAAAAAAAAAAGCCAATAAAAATAACACTAATTTTTATTTTTATCAAAAAATTATATTATTATTAAAAATTATTAAATTAAATTAATTGTAATTTTATAATTTTATTTGTTTAGAAAGGCATAACTAAATAATGATTTTTGTAATATTATAAAATTATAATACATTTTTAGTTAGTATTTTTGTTAATTTTAATAATTTATTTAAAATTTATTATTATAATCATATTATCCAATCTCGTTACGTATAATAAATCAGAAAGTAAATGATGAAGTCTTTATCTTCAATTTCTTTGAAAAAAAAAAAAAAAGTCTTTATCTTCAATGAAACCAATAGCCACATATTGTTGCCTAACCAGCGGTCATAAGACGGTTGGGTCCTTACATGCATGTCTTCAATTTCATTAATCCTTCTTTGGAGCAAATATGGATGGATACCCGTCCCCAAAACAGGCAAAAGATTCTTCCATGTCTAAATAAATTTGACTCAGAGATTCGCCACGCCAACCAGAGTATCCGGTTGGATTTCTTCTCTTTCATTGTACCTTTGGAAGATAAAAACGTCCATTTTACATTTCAACCCTCAGCTTTGTCTCCATTTTACACCAAATGGAACTGTACCCATATTTAAACAAAAATAAAATAAATCAACCACCTCTTCAGACCACGACTCCCATTAGCCAATGAGAAGGATTTGAGCGGAGGACGCGTACTCTGCAACCAACTCAGTACAAACAACAACTACAACATTCCAAAACCCTCTCTCTCTGTCTCTCTCTCTCTCTCTAACCTTTCCTTTTCGCTCCCTCCCAATTTAGGGTTTATGCTCTTTCTTCCCCCGGCTTCGTGCTAAATTCTGATCGATTTCTGTTTGATCGATGCTCTTGCTTTTATCACTGGTATTGCTGTCCTTGATCCTTATCACAAAATTAGTTCTGTTTTTGTTTTGCCATCTCTGTTTGGCATATATATATATATATATATATATATATATATATATATATATATATATATAGGGAATATCTACGCGATTTGCTGTGTTAACTGTGACAAATTTAATTGTTAGTAATTGTCTTATAGAGCGCCGAATTTTATGCTTGTTAGCTTATGTTTTATGTAGTATATGTCAAGCTTTTTATAAGTTGGTAATTTCGTATTTTTGAGTTTAAAAAAAAAAAAAGAATAGAAAGAAAAGGGGGGAGGGGGTTGGGGGCCGCAATCGCATGGTTTCCCATGCTTAATTCCCTTGGATGGAGCAACATGATTTTTATTGCCGACTTCAGCTGAATTTTAGAATTATGGAACTAGTATTTGCTCTGCCTTTGTTGTGCATTGATTTTCAACGTTGTGATTATTTTTAATGGTTTCTGGTGGTGGTGATTTCTAGACGGCGGAATGCTGTGCATCCAAAGCTGGTAGCATCGACTGAATAACTGAAATAATTGCAGGGGATGGGAGCTTGCTGTTGTTCTTCCAGGAAACCTCATCTACATGGAACGCCTGTTTATTACTATGTCAGTAAAATCTTCCTTTTCCCTCTTTATGCTTCTCGCACTGTGCTTGCTTATGCCTTTGCTTTTGTAATTCTGTGACGCTTGTGCTGTTGTTTCTACAGAATGTGTTGTACCTGATGTATATGTTGCTCGATCATGATCTAATTCTGGCCATTTAAATTGGCTTCTAATCAAAGATTAAGCAGTTCTTTAAAGCTCAGTATAAATTTTAGGATATCCATTTGAATATTATGAAAATAGGGAAAGTATGAAACAAACAATTATTTGGTTCCTTTTTCTGTGCTCCAGAATACATATACTTTAGTTCTATGCCAAATTCACTGCCATATACCAAATAAATATTATTCGACCCCACTTGGATAGTGACTAGGGGAAGAAGATGCAGTCTGGTGAAGTAAGCGGCACTCACACTTCAGCTCTGAATGACTATCTTTTGAATTGGACAAAAGTATGAGATGCACTTCTTTTAGTTATATTTTCAGTAATTTCAGACAACTATATAGACTCAATGAGAATAAAGATGGCTTATTCTATTATTGGTTACTTTCTTCTCTCTCTCGTTGTCTCTCTATTTATCTATCTGTTTATTATCTCTTCCGCATATGTGTGTTCACGATGATCGATGAATCTGGATTTAAATGCTCAGAAGTGAATATAAAAATTCTTTAAGCAAGAGTATATAGGATGCACCACCACTTTTACATAATTTGACCCAAAAATGCTAAACTTTATCCAAGTAAAAATATCTTGCCTGGAAAACTATTGTAAAATGGAGTCCATATAAATTTTTGGCCAAAAAATTATCATTCTTGAAACTTTAAAACACATTTCTGCAGTGTCCACCTGTTTTGGGAGAGCATGAGTCCTTGACATCCCACAATGGTGCAGCATCTGCATATACTGCAGGTCTCCTAGTTGAATTGAATCTGAATACATCTACACCTGATACTTTCCAGCCTCCTCCTGCACCTTTGCCATATGATGTTGTTTTGGGAGGCCCACAATTATCAGATTCTGACTCTGTGAGAGAAACGATTAGTAGAGATAGTTTTGATACTTTAGCGACCTGTGAGGATCTTGAGGAACCAGACTGCAAAAATCTAGAAAGTTCTTTGCTTGTCTTGCCAAAGAAGCCAGAAATATCAAAATCAAATGAAACAACAATTTCAGCAACCGAAGAAGAGGACGCTTGTCCCATTTGTCTTGAAGGTATGATGGCATCAATGTAAGGAGATGAATTCTCTAATATTTTTTATTTTTCAGCAATGAACACAAGCAAAGTTTGTTTCTGTCTTTAATTGATAGTTCAATAAATAATTGTTCAACCCTGTCTGCTTGTACTTGCAGAGTATGACACACAGAATCCAAAATTTTTCACCAAATGTGAGCATCATTTTCACCTGTCTTGCATTCTGGAGTGGATGGAAAGGAGTGATACTTGCCCCATATGTGATCAGGTTTGGCTCTTAGAAAATGACAGTATCTGCAGTAATTGAATGAATTTTCATAAATATCAGATAAATCACGTATTTGAGCTGTTCTTAAATGATTATTTATCATAATGCTAGTCCATATTACACTCCACTTCTTTTATTATTATATTATTGAGATTCACTTTATTATGTAGGGTGCTTATTTCATATAAAGTGGAAGGAATATAAGGGAAAAGGTCTAATTTACATTTACTTTTTCGTTGAGAAATTTTGACTACTTGTTAGTGGTAGTTATTAATAATTGCATGAAGGGACTTCCTGACTAATGAGTAACTGTATTAGATAAGGCTACTTATTGGCATTGATGCATGCTCATCATTGTACACTTAATTCTTGTTTCTTAAACTTTACAGGAAATGGTATTTGACGATACCTTCAATTAGCAGATCTTTAACAGTTTTTCAATTTGGAAATTCTATTAGCCGTTTCAATTGAAAGCTTGCCACCTAGGGGATGCATGTCCGTTATGTCTTACAACCAGTCACCCACAGACGCATTTTAAGTTTGGTTTTGGATGGTTCGAAGGATTCAAGTTATCATAGTTCTATGTGATCACTTCTAGGAAGGTCAAAAGTGCACCTGGAGTTTTGATGTAAAATGAAAACAAGTTGCCTCTTCTTACCTCTTTGTTAATATAGGAACAGCAACCTGGGAGGATGTTTCATACAAACAACATTGCTTTGCAAAGAAAGAAAAAATGCGAACGTCAGATTTGCCTTCCATGTGTTATCAACTACATTTTTCCCTCTCTCTTGTATTTGCTTGTTGTATGTTGCAAATGTTTGGTTCCCTCCCCCCCCCCCCCCACCCCGGGTCGGGTTTGTAAATTAAATCTGTTAGTTTTTCTATGGAGTCAGTATTGGGAGCCAATTTGACAATGGAAACTGTAATGATCAATGAAAAGGTATAGCATGTTAATTCAAATTGATGGCAGCAAATTGTATTCTACCTTATATTCTGCCTGTAGCAGTTTGTCGCCTTCTGAAAAAAAAAAAAAAAAATTCCTGCCATCATATTTGGAAATGTATACTTTTACATAGTTTCTCGTCCTGTCCTCTGTGGATTTTTCAGCACCCACGTTTTCTCTCCCCTCCCTTTCAGAGTCTCTTCTATTAGACTACTATTAATACATGAACCGGGAGCACGTAAAATCTTTATGGTTCAGAAACATTGGCGATGAATGTGCTATCTTTGCTCAAGGGCACAACCATTTTATATTATCTAATAAGATCTTTTTGGATAAAAAGGCTTGTGATTGCAGTAACATGCCTATCGCATAAAAGAGAGATCCAAACCTAAGAATCGTCCCAGAAAATTGTATCCCATTGTAATTATTTTTTTTTGGGGGGGGGGGAAGGGGGGGTGGGGGCGAGGGGGTGGGTGGGGGAAGCATTCTGAAGCTGTTGGTATCATTTATCAACAAATAATTGGGTAGCCTACCCACCCACTCTTCTTCTCTTGTAAACATATTGAACTCTGTTGCTCTTCGATTTTAGCAATGAATTAACGCTTTTGATTAAAAACAAAAACAAATTATTTTTCTTTTTAAAAAGTAATTGTTTGGGCAGGTTCAAACCTCCAAACAGCGGTTTAACGTCTCAGGCTCTGCTTAAAAGGGTTTTTATTTTAACTCATGGGGGATAAATCTACTTTTCAGTTTCAAAAATTTTATGAAAAGTGTTTCATTATTAACTAAAAAAATTAGTTATTTATGGAGGTTTAGCAATTTCTGCTCGTAAAAGTTGCAAATAGAAATATTTTTACAATAGCAATTACTGTTTTAAATAAAAATATAAAATTATTCTTAAGATTTATCTAATCTTTATATTTTTATTATATTTTAATTTTTATATACTATCTAATAATATAATAACACAAAATAATTATTTAATGAAAATCAATACGTTTATTTTTCAAGTGTATATACATACACACGTACACACATATATATATATAGACACCCCCTTATTTAATATAAGTATATTTATTTATTGGTTAGATATATACATTTAGCATCAATGAGATTCTCTTATATTTTTGTATTCATCCATCTACGATCTTCTCATTTTTTTTACTTTTTATACTTATTATTAAATTAGAATAATATTTTCATAAGAGAAAATAAAATTGAAAAATTTAAATTATACATATGTATTTTATTTATTATTTTTATTAATTTTTAATAATAGCAGTATCATTTTTCAAATTAATTTTATATAACTAAAATATTTAAATTTATGTCTTTTTCTAAATGCTACCAATTTACCAATGTCTAAGAATAAATATAATATTTATGAATAGAAAGATATCACAATAATAAATTTTTAATTATTACTCCAACAAAAAATTAAAAAAAAAAATGTTTTGCAACACCGGATTCAGTCATTGATAGATTATCCAGAAAAATCTTTTAAAAAATCAATAGTTTATCATTCCTCAATATCAAGAGGAATTAAACAGGGATAATCTATACTATATATATAAAAAAGTTTTTGGACTTAAAAGTGCATATAACTTTTTAAATTGACAACAATATTTTTAAGTTATATATAAATTTTAATTGAATGGATAATGTTTTTAATTTTTAAAAGTGACTTCAATCAAATGATATTTATATTTTTAAGTTAATGCTAATTTCATTTTTAAATATTTAAAATATTAAGATAAATATAATCTAAGTTCAAAAATTTTTTAAATAAAATAAAAAATTAATTAGTCAATTGATTACTACAATCCTTTATTATACTAACTTAATTAAAATTAAAATTTTATTATTTTATTTACTTAATAATAATTTTATAAAATAATAAAAAATTAACTATTATTTATTATTAACTTTGATTAATTAATTAATTAAAAAATATTAAATTATTTAAATTTATTATTATATTAATATATAAAATACACATATATTATTTCATAATTTAAGCAAAAGACAATTAAACTACTGATTTGCATACAACTAAAAAATAAAATTTAGAGTATTTTTATTATAACCTAATGTTAATTAAAATAATCACTAATTTTGATCAGTCAGGTGATGATATAATTACCAACAACTTTGTTAACTACAGATAGTATGACAAAATTAAATGATTTGGCGCAATCAACACGTGAGAGGAGGGAGATAGTAAGAACAATGTTTTAAAAATTGGATTGGACTTATCAATCAAACTGTTAAATTTGAGAACGATATCAGTAACTGACTCGATTAGGTCCAATTTAGTTTTATGGTAATTTTTATATTTTTAAGTAGTATAAATATATTTTATATATTTTTAATAATTTTTTGTTTTTAAAATTATTTTAATAATATTTTTTAAAATTTTATTTATTATTAAACTAATTGCATTGGACTAAATGGAACAATTGATCGACAAATCAATTAGCTGATCAATTCACTAATCGATCCGGTTTTAAAAACATTTAGTATAATGAAAATCAAAGTCTTTTTAAAGTAAATAATTAATTTAAATGATTACTAGAATCTTTTATCATTTAATTTAAAATTTAATTATATTTATTAATAAGTATTTTTTCTCTCTTTTTCTATTTAATTTGTGATTATTTAAAATATTATATAAACATGTTTATTTATACCATACTATATATAAAAGTGGCTAATTATGAAAATTTTGTGCTATAAAATGATATAATTTTTTTAAATTGATAATAATAACTTTAAATTATAAGTTTTAATTAGATGGATAATATTTTTTATAAAATTATTTATTTTTTAATTTAAAATAATTAGAATCATGGATAAAAATGTTTAGACTTTAAGTTAGTGCTATTTTATTTTTTAAACATTTAAAATTAATATAAAATATAATATATCTATTTATACTCTATATAAAAGTGATTAATTAGGAAGATTTTTTGACAGAAAAGTATGTAGAACATTTTTAAATTGACAATACTAACCTTATGTTATAAATTTTAAATTGATGGATAATATTTCTTTATAAGATTAATTATTATTTCAATTTTAAAATTTGTGATATTTGAAATTTATATTATATTATTTATAAAAGTGATTAATTAGGAAAAGTCTTTTCGGATATAAAAGGATATAAAACTTTCTTAAATTATAAATTTTAATTAGATAGATAACATTTTTTATAGAATTAATTGTTATTTTAATATTTCAAATTTATTATTATTTAAAACAAATTAAAATAATATATATTATTTAATTTTAAAATTTAAAATTATTTAAAATAATTAAAATTATGGATGAAAATGTTTAAATCATTGCATTAATGTTACTTTTTAAAAAATAAAAAAGTATATAATTTGAATTTAAATCTATTATATTAGTATGATGGTATGCAATAATTTTTATACAAATATCATACATGCTAAAATAAGATATTTTTTAATTTAAAAGAAAATAATTTATAGTACGTCTATGTTTTATCATGACCATCAATAAACTCAAGATTAGATAATATTAAATGTTAAACTTTATTCATAATAAAATAATTTTTATATAAACACTTATACGTAATATTATCTAAAGATAGTTAAATATCTACCACAAAATTTTTTATACAATTTCATAAAATAACAAGAGTATATACTAAAATATAGTTTTTTAAAAAAAGCTTCTCTTATGTTTATTTTATATCTATTCTAAAAATTTTTTAATTATTTATAATTTTACATAATTTATTATTTTTATTTATATGAATATAAAATTAAAAAAATAATTAATTTATATATATAATAATTATTTTAATCACGTGCGTTAAAAACTAGTATAACTAAATGCTCATTTATCAATTTGGTCATGGTTGTGTCTATGTGCTTTGAGTGTTATACTACAATGTACATAAGACAATTAAGAAGGGGAGGAGCTCAAGGTAATTCAAAAAAAAAATTCTTTAAAGGTTAAAGGAAAATGAAAAATTGAGATAAAAATATTTTTTAAAAAATATTTTATGAAAATCATATTTTTTTGAAGGCTGTAATACATTATAAAAATTTTAATTTTATATTGATTTATAAAATTATATACATTTAAATTATAAACACTTCATATTTATAATATTTATTATTTAATATAAAAAATATATTAAAAATAAAAAAAATTATGAGTCTCACCTATCAATAATATTTTTTTTATAAAAATAAATTTAGTAGGATTAGTTTGGGGTAAACTATGAAACCAGTCTTCTGTGACAAACAAAGGTCAAAGTTGGGATCACGTGTAACCAGACCCGGAACGCATCCAGCGCGTGTCCTTATTTTAATTTGGATAAAATACGATTACAACCCTATATTTTACCGCAATTGATTAAACTGTGGCTTCGAAATTGTAGACGATATCTGAAAAAGCTGAAATAACTTCTTTTTTTTTTTTTTTTTTTTTTGGGGGGGGGGGGGGGTTTATTATTCGTAAAAAAACGTTTTATTTTGTTTTATTTAAAACCAATTTTGTGGGAAAAAAAAAATAAATTTTTTTTTTTTTTGTAAAAAAATATT
>CATIWR010625856.1:0-24801 GCA_949677035.1 Omphalea diandra | reverse complement strand
ATATATATATATATATGTATATATATGTATGTATGTTGGACTAGGGTAGTTAAGTTTAAATATTCAACCTCTTTTGATCTTGACAAAGGGGATTGATCAATTCTAATGTTTCGAATTAATTGTTATTTAGTTAGTCCTTACATTTGAAGTTGGATGGAGTTAAAAATCTCCAAAGTAAGGCAATGCCTCCTAATTCGCGACTGCAACTTGGTATATCGCGACCGTGAACTAGACCAAAGGAGGTTGACAAATCGGACAGATGTATTCGCGGGCCACTTTTCTGCCACAACCAATGCAAAGAACGGAAAGCCCAAGTCACAAACAAATTTGCGGTATGAGTCGTGGCTCAGTCGCGATCGCAAATTTCGGAGCAACTCATGAGGGAACCAAGTCCATAACCACAACTTGACAAGTGTCTCAGGTAACCGTTCGAAGATAAAAATTGCAATGGGAACTTATTGGTAGCGACCGTGAATCCTGAAGAAGAAGATGGACTTTTTTGGCAGACGAATTTGCATCCTTAGTCGCATCCTATACAAGAAAAATCGTGACTGCTACTTTGAGAGCAGGTAAAAGGCAACGACTATATTTTCCTGGTGAACTAATGAGAAGCTACCACGTGGACTAGCCGTTAGACACAAATGAGGTTTTTTGTATGGAATTTTGGTTTTGTGACCACTAACGAGTAGTAGTGACCGCAAATTGTGACTGTCAAGCATTTAATGCGAAAATCTATCTAGCACACTTTGAAGATTTTATACCAATTTTATTGCAACGTCTCTTTGGTGGGTAGAGGCTATAAACACCTCACCAAACATATGTAAATACAAGAGAATGGATAACTTTGTAACCAAACTCTTGCAATTTTGCTACTTAATCTTTTCTATTCTTTTAGACATTATTGGGTGTGAGCATAAACACCATTTGTAATAGGTTATAGTGTGAGCCTGTAAAAATACAAAGAGAGGTTGTTGTGTGAGCCTCAAAACATAATAGTATAGGTTGTTGTGTGAGTCTTCAAAACACAAGTGTAAAAGTTTGGTGTAAGCTTGAAAACATCATTGAAAGATAGTGGAACACCCAATGTCTAAGAATTGGGGAGTGGACATAGGGTCGTTTATGCCCGAACTATTATAAATCTTGTGTCTAGTTTTTACTTATTCTCTTCACTATCATCTTACTTTAATTTTTATACACCAATTCAACCCCCACTTCTTGGTGCCTAGGGCCAACAAGTGGTATCAAAGCCTCGTTTCACAATCAAACCTTCATTGGATGAATAAAGATCATGGCATAAGAGGAAATCCACTCACAACTCAAGCCTCACTTTGATGGAATAGACTATACTCATTAGAAGTATAGGATGGAAATCTATCTTGACATAGATGTGGTGGACCTTTGGGATGTGGTCATCAAGGAATGGAAGCCACCCACCAGAGTTGTGGATGGTAATGAAGTATTAATCCTAAAGGAAGAATGAGTTGAAGCTCACCAGAGATCAAATGGCAAACATAAGAGAGCAATGACCATTCCTCTAAGCTCACTCTCTAGAGAAGAGATTTAAAGAGTGCAACATTGTCAAACAACACATGCCATTTGGAAGACACTTGAGAACTATTATGAAGGCATAACTTTAGTCAAATCAAGCCGTTTGGAGATGTATGTCACCGAATGAGAACTCTTCATGATGAAGGACAATGAGAGAATCACATAAATGATAAATAAGCTTTTGTCCATTGTCACCAACATGAAGAAATTTGGAAGAGCTCTCACTATCTATGAGGTAAACACAAAAATCGTTAAAACTCTTCCTCTAGATAAATTTAGTGCTAGAGTTTGCAGCACACAAAAGTCCAATCTAGAGATTGGAAAGGTTCCAATCGACATATTGATAGGCAAACTCTTGACTCACGAGTTGGCCTTACAAAAAGATGAGCAAATGGAAAAGCTAAGAGGCTAAGGAGATAAACCATAAAAAGAGAGAAAAACCATGGCTCTTAAAGCTTCAACAAAAGGAGCTAGCAATGCTCTCAAGAAGAACAAAGGAGTTGATCAAAAGAGGAAAGGAAAGAAAAGGCTTCAAGAAGACAGCTCCTAATCTAATAGTGATGTCACATGTTATGAATGTGGCAAGCAAGGCCACATCAAGTATGAGTGTCCCAAATTGAAGAAGCAAAAGAGATGGGACAAGGAGAAGAAGAAGAGTTTTTTAGCCAATTGGGATGAAAGCTCAAGTGAAGAAGAGGAAGAATGAGAGGTCGCCAACATTTGTTTCATGGCATAAGAAGATTTTACAAATGAGGTAAGTACTTCTTCCCATTTTCATTCTGATTTCGAATTTGATGAGATAGATGAAGAGCTTCTACAGGCTCTAATCATAAGGTGTGACAAATACAAGTCACAAGTAAAACTTATAAGAAAAGGTGTTCAAAATTAGAAGATGAATATAAAACTCTTAGTGATCTTGTAAATGAGTTGAGAACTTTTAATGAAGAACTCAAAAACTCAGTAGAAAAACTTTCCCCATCATCTTTTTCAATGGCTTTATTAAGAAAGGAGAATGACACTCTTAAGGGAGAAGTCATTGAGCTTAGAAGCTCAATCTCCAAGTTTCATAAAGGAAAAGAAGCCTTGGACACATTGATTATGTCATAAAGATCACCACTAGTTAGACATGATTTAGGCTTCAATGGAGCCTCCTCATCATCTCAAACTACCTTTGTTAGACCATCACAACCTCAAACCTCAAGAGTTGAGGAGATTGGGAAGAAAAGTGTTCCTAGCACTAAGTCTCTTAAGCCTAATGGCAAAGGAAAGTCTCCCTAAAGCTCAAGAGCTAAAGACTTAAAGAGCTAATCATGCCTGCATATATAACAAAAAGCATGGTCATTCTCATAAAAAATTTTCTACTCCTTCTCATCATATATGTACATGCATGCATTCACATGATTAAGGTATGAAAAGGCCTCCTACTCATACTAAACACATGCATAGGAGAAAGACTCACAAGTCCAAATTCCAATGCCATTATTGCATGAAATATGGGCATGTTAACATTCATTGTTTCATAAGAAAGGCTCAACTTAAATTAAAGGACCCTTTAATCTCTAACCCCCTAAGACCCAAGTATGCTTGGGTACCTAAGAAAAGGTAACACACTTTTGTTGTGTAAGGGAGTGTGGCAGCCACCAAATCAAGCAATTGGCATGTGGATAGTGGATGTTTCAAGCATATGATTGGAAATAAAAGGCTATTCACTACTTTGAAAGAAAAAGAAGATGGAGATGTCATATTCGGTAACAATGCCAAGGGTAAGATAATTGGCATTGGAACCATTAGTAAGAATGTATGTTCTTTAGTTGATAATGTTCTTTTAGTTAGTGGCTTATAACATAATTTGTTAAGTGTAAGTCAATTGTGTGACAAAGGTAACAAAGTCACCTTTGACCCTAGGGAATGTCGAGTCACCACTTTAGTGGATGATGAGGTTATTTTCAAGGGTGAAAGGAAAGGTAATATCTACTCAATTGACTTAGACAATATGGCTAACCAATCTTTTAAGTGTCTTGTGTCTTTGAGCAACGAAGCTTGGTTATGGCATAGAAGGCTTGGACATGCAAGTATGGATCTTTTTCAAAGCCTATATAAAAGAAAGCTAGTGGAAGGACTTCCAAAGCTTAATTTCTCCAAATATAAGACATATGGTCCATGCCAAATGGGGAAGCAATACCATGCCTCTCACAAAGCCAAAAATGTTGTAAGTTCAAGTAGACCTCTTCAACTTATTCATATGGACTTGATAGGACCCACTAGGAGTGCTAGCCTAGGTGGAAAACATTATGCACTATTCCTTGTAGATGGCTACTCTAGGTTTATTTGGGTATCCTTTTTAGCTTATAAGAATGATTCATTTGAATGTTGTTAAAACGATCTTTAAGTATTTGCATGGCACAATATGTTTAGAACTATGGTATCCTAGGGATTCTTCCTTTAGTCTCATAGGATATTTATATGCGGATTATGCAGGCAGTTTATTAGATAGAAAAAGCACTTTCGGGACTTGCCAATTTATAGGTGAATGCTTAGTTTCTTAGTTTTGTAAAAAGCAAGTGTTGGTTGCCTTATCCACTGCGGAAGTCGAGTATGTGGCAGCGGGTTATTGTTGCACCCAAGTTCTTTAGATGAAACAACAATTGAAGGATTTTCGCAAAGTAGTTGATCACATTCCCATTACATGTGATAACACAAGTGCTATTAATCTCTCTAAGAATCCCATCCAACGTTCTAAAAGTAAGCACATAGATATTAGACATCATTTTCTTAAAGATCATGTTCAAAAAGGTGATGTTGTGTTGGAATTTATTGACACAAATCATCAATTTGCAAATATTTTCACTAAACCTCTAAATGAAGAAATGATGAACTTCATTAAGAGAGAATTAGAAATCCTTGATGGAAGCTTCCTAAAGTGAAATTTTTTTTTATCTTATATGAAATATTGCCATGTGTATTGATATTTGTTGATTTATGATATTTGTGGGTGATAGAGTTAAGTGGATCACAATGTTTTTAAAATTCAACTATCTTTTATTAATGACTCATAATTTGCGGCCATTATTCCTTCTTCACAATCACAAATTACTAGTCAATCTCACCCTGCTATCAAACATCAATTCGCGATCGCGAAATTTTTGCTCCACCTCAAATTTTTGTCAATTTTTAAAAAATTTGACCATTACGGCACATATTCCCGAGGAAAATTTGTCAGTTACTCACATTATCCAGAATTTGAGATCTCGACTCATGAATTTGCGGATGCGAATTAGAGTAACTTCCTACGCAATTAAGTGATTTGACTGCAATTGTTTCCTCTCTTCATTCAATCCATTTCTAACTATTTATAATAGTTTTTACACCCCTTCAAAGGTTATAAATACCCCCTTAAATAGTATTTTCATCACTTCACTTCTAAACATCAACTCTCTCTCTCAAATCTCTCTAAATCATCAAGCTCTCTTCATCTTTTCCTATGGCTCCAAAGAAGTTCTCCAAGGCAGTGGCTCAACCCTATGCACCTCTTAGCCTCCATCTCATGAAGGGAATTACTAAGGAAGAAAAAGATAGATTCAAGGCAAACTCTTCCAAAGTCATTTTCCCAAACAAGATACCATCAACCTTCAAGCTAGAAACCTTGGGCATCAACGCAGAAATTAGAGCCTTTCTCTCCAACTTAGGTTGGAACGAGTTCATCTTTCGAGATGAACCTGGTTACGAAGAGGTTGTGCGAGAATTTATGTGCACCGTACAATTAAGTCACAAAGCCAATTCAAGAGCATGTCAATATGGGTTGTTATTTCGGGCCTTTAGCGACCCTTTTTACATTACCTTCGATCAATTATCTTCTTTTTTTAACTTGTAAGTCGAAGAACAAATTCCTTTCATAATCTTCGCACTTGACCTCATCCATTCTGAGTTTTGGTTGGAAATCTCCATCGAAACCAAACATGATCCAAGATCTTGTTTAGCCAAACACATTAAATCCCTACCCCTTTGGATCCTTCATCGCATCATCACCTTCTCTGTAAATGCAAGAGGTGATGGTAACGAGAAGGCGTCTCAAAAAGACTTGGCATTCTTATTTTGCCTTGTCAAAAACAAACTGATCCAAACTGGCTGATACCTTATGGATCAATTGATCCATATGAGTACAAAACCAAAAAGCGAATTTCTTTTGCCCTCCCACATTACAATCATCCATCGATTTGTTTGATCACTTGACGAGGAAAAAGAGAAATTCCACATCAATAAGCTCTTTCCATCTCAAAACTTCCTAGACCTCACCTACCTTATAAACACTAAGGCTATTCATCTGGACACATATGTTTATACCCTTGGTGCAATAGGAGCAAAGAAGATGGAAACCTTACAAGCTTCAAAAAGAAAGAGGCTTCACATTGAAGAAGGCACCATAAAGTCCCTCCTCCTCAACCAAAAACCAAGACAAAGTTGTCTCTCACCACCATTGACCATAAGTTGGATAAACTGATCAAGATGATGAAGAGAAGTTTCCTCTTCCTTTCACACCTTCATAGTGATATGGTGGATCTCTAAGAGAAACTAAGTCTTTGACCTCTTTTGATCTTGACAAAAGGGATTGATCAATTCTAATGTTTTCAAATTAAGTGTTGTTTTGCAATTTTTAGTTAGTCCTTACATTGAAAGTTGGATGGAGTTAAAAATCTCCAAAGTAAGCTAGTGCCTCCTAATTCTCGATCGCAACTTGATATATTGCGACCGTGAACTAGACCAATGGAGGTTGACAAATTGGATAGACTTATTCATGGGCCACTTCTCTACTGCTACCAATTCAAAGAAAGGAAAGTCAAAGTCACAGATGAATTTACGGTTCGAGTTATGGCTCAGTCGCGATCGCAAATTTCGAACTAACTCAAGAGGGAATCAAGTCCACAGCCACAGCTTGACAAGTGCCCTAGGTAACCATTAGAAGATAAAAATCACGATGGGAACTTATTGGTAGCGACTACAAATCCTGAAGAGGAAGATGAACATTTTTGGCAAACGAATTAACGTCCTTAGTCACGTCCTATACAAGAAAAATTGTTATCGCTACTTTTGAGAGTAGGTAAAAGGCAACGACTATATTTTCCTAGTGAACTAATGAGAAGTTGCCATGTAGACTAGTCGTTAGACACAAACGGGGTTTTTTGTATGGAATTTGGATTTCACAACCGCTAACGAGTAGTAGCGACCGCAAATTGAGACTGTCAAGCATTTAATGCGAAAATCTGTCTACCACACTTTGAAGATTTTGTACCAGTTTTATTGCAATGTCTCTTTGGTGGGTAGAGGCTATGAATACCTCACCAAATAGATGTAAATTTCAAGAGAATTGATAACTTTGCAACAAAACTCTTGCAATTTTGCTACTCAATCTTTTCTATTCCTTTAGACATTGTTTGGTGCGAGCATAAACACCATTTGTAATAGGTTATAGCATGAGCCTATAAAAACACTAAGAGAGGTTGTTGTGTGAGCCTGTAAAAACACAAGTCTAAAGGTTATTGTGTGACCCTTAAAACACATGAGTATAGGTTGTTGTGTGAGCCTTCAAAACACAAGTGTAAAAGTTTGGTGTAAGCTTGAAAACACCTTTCAAATATAGTGGAACACCCAATTTCTAAGAATTAGAGAGTGGACGTAGGGTCGTTTATGCCTGAATCACTATAAATATTGTGTCTACTTTCTACTTATTCTCTTCACTATATATATATATATATATGGTTAATTCATCTAGGCGAGGAAAAAATCTAAACCTATCTATGTCATTTAAAAGGCCTAATTTATCTTCACCCATTAGTGATCAAGTTCAAAAATTGGTTACAACTTGGGAAAGATGTTAGGCATCTCTAAATTAATAGAATTTAGGGATTTGGCCTTCAAGCATCTTTGGTTCAATTTTTGCCATTTTTATTTATGCTATTAATTAGTTCATTTAATGCTTCTAAGTATGTTTCTAATGCATCCAATTAAGTATCATCAAAGTAATGCGACCATGCTCCAAGAGAAGGGGTATATCTAATCATCTAAAGGGGATGTCATGCATAATAAATTATATTCTAAGTTGTCCCTAGTTGACCATCATTATTAGGATAATAATGAATGAAGACTAGTATGTGTTTTGATTGATGACTATGTTTTACTAATCATGAATATCTGATATTACGTCAAACACATGATACATGTTTAAGAAGCATTGTATTGGATCGACCTACTATGAGAACACTACATAGATAAATAATCATAAGTGATTCTTATGCAATAATATTAACTTAATCCATATTCTTGAAAATCACCATGGATTCTAATATAATGAACTTCATCTTTTAATACAGTTCAACATTATCTTTAACAGGATGATTAAACAAACTAATATCGGACATGAAGTAAATCATATAGAGGAATATGAATGATTGAGAATGAATTTTTCCTTCATGTATTTATGAGAAATATATGTTTAGCCCTTTGATAAGTTAGACTAAATAGATTGCATGACCATGCGAAGATGAATTCATAAAAGGTTATCAATATCATTTTATATCAGTCTACTTTAAGAATGAGAAATAATTGAACTATATAAGGATGACATGGTCTATGCCTTATGTTCAATTGAAATATAATGTAACAAAAAGGATTATAATACTATTTGTAAAATAGGTTAGGTCAGATTGTTGACCTTCACATAGTTTGTGTAGTTATAATGTCTTATTAGAGGATACTTATGACTTGTGGGCCACAAATAGGTTTTGGGCCACTACCAACATTATATTAACCTATAGGGTTGCACACTTAGAACAAGCCTAAAACCAAATAGTATTGTTTACTCTATCTAGATATATATTAAGATAATTTAAGATATTATCTTAATATTTATATCCTTTTCGTTTTAAAAGTTAAAATAAAATAGGATATTATCTTATTTGTATCTTTAAGATATAGAGTTGACATAAATATCTTAATGTGTAACGACCATTTTCCTTTACAAAATTCATATCATTCAAGTCTAAAGTACATATGTATAAAAGTTTTATCCATCCTTCAGACACAACCCAACATGTATTTTCATGTACATATATGTTGACTAATGTCATGACACGAGGAGAGAAAGAGTTGGAATTCAGCCGACGACTTGTGGTCCATGTATCTTAATGCAAATCTCTAAGCACCAAAGTATCAAATCCCTATTCTTCAGTATCTGAAAAAAATTTGCGATTTAGTGAGTCGCGACTCAATAAATAAAAACAATAATCAGATTTTTAGGCCATAGTCAATAATCAATTATCATCAGGATGCATTACAAGTATAACCATTGACTATGTAAGTGCAAATGCAATAGATTGATTTTTGTCGTGACCTTGCAAGGCAAACACTGCTCCCGGGTATTCATGTGATTCAAGTAACATTTGATTTTGCTGGCCAACATATAACAAGTGATTCATTTGATCAATAACATGTGCCAATGGGACCTATTGGTCCATCTTCCATGTGATATGCAAGTGTTTGACAAGCCAGTCACGACATCCTTTTAGTTCCATGTACAAGTGCTCATTCACAAGTGTTATACCAAGTAATCATCAAGAGCATATGATTCTCACTTGACTTGTATTCACATGTAAAATATAATAATTCAATCACATATACATGTAATAGAATATAGTCATATTATAAAATTATCATACACACACATTGAATCCAATTATGGTTTTTACTCACCTTTTGATGTGACCAACCTTTATGGTAGATTTGGTTCTCTCTCTAAGAATTCCTCAAAGCATTGAGATCCTAGAATTTGATACATACATGGTTACAAGTATGTCAAAATGATTATGAATGCTTGGTATGCAACTATGGCATGATTCATGCAAGTGGATCAGTGTTAATACATATTTTCCTTATATGGTAACCTGAGCTTTCCATAATCTCATAGTGATAACTCTAGATATACTCATCCAAATGGCTTGATTCTTTTCTTCAAACAAACTAGACACATAAACACACAACATATTCAAATTTCAAGCCAATATTAGGCACACATAAAATGTGGTGAATTTTTGAATTTTGCCCTGTTACAATGTCATCTTAGTCTGAATAGGTCTTACACTCTTGGGTGTATCTCAACTTGTACAAATCTAGTTTCAATAATAATCTATCATCAGTTACAAAACATGTAAATGAACATTTTTCATGTTTTAATCATTATCTAATTCAGTCTATAAGGTCACCAAAATAAAGGACTCAAGGTGAGCAGGTTTGTAACATGTTGACGAATAGTCATGATAAAGGAACAATATCTTAACAACCATGTTGGATTTGGCAAAATATTTCACAGGTATGTAGATCAAATATAAATATACAACTTTCAAGTTTGGACCATCATCAAATTCTTGGAAAATAAAATTAAAATAAAGGTGGGGTTTCATCCGGGTACAAGGTCAGTCCCAATCAATGAGCCATATCTATTTCCACACAGAAAATTAATCGAAACTGATTTACAGGTATTTAAAGAGGATAAAAACCTACAAATTTTATGCTTTTAACTTTGTCAAAATTAGAATATAAGGCCATCAAAATATAAGAAAACAGATGATTAAGATCATCTCAGTTCGTATGTGACCCAACCCTACTGAAGGAGCCATATCTCCCCACACACACAGAATCAAGGAAAACTGTTTCATAGGCATTTATATGAGACATAAAGCTACAACTTTCATATTTTGTACTTTTCTGAATTCCTCTTTTAGGGTTACGAAATCGTGGGTGTAAAATTCTGCTTTCACACCAAAACAAGTAGAATCAACTCTTGTTCTCTTGGATTACAAATTCCATCCAAGAGATCTACCTCAATTACTCCATAATTCTCCCTAACAATGCATGATTAACATGTTATAAAAGGATAATTTCAATCAAGAAGAAGATAAATTAACTTACCTATTGTCCCAGAATCAGAAAACCTTATGATTATGTCCTAGGTAGCTCACTCTTCTCCCTCTCCTTCTTCTTCTTCTTCTTCTTCTTCTTCTTCTTCTTCTTCTTTTTTTTTTTCTTTCTTTCTTTGTCTCCACTTTTTGGTGTATTTCGTCCTTCTCCTACCAGACCTTAATGGTTTGTATTCTTATTTTAAATAAAACAAAAGATTGGAGGGGTGGTTTCCTATTGGTTGAAAGTTAAAAGTTTTGCTTTTAGGCTCTATTCTTCACTCCTTAAGCACTTCCATCCATCTCTTAATTCCTAGATGCTCCTTATACTTTTAATTAAGCTCTAAAACACCATTATTTATGATATGATAACATGCACATAACATAAAACAATTTTCATGCAACTATACAAAAACTACAGATATGTTCAAGTGTCCCTAAATGCAACGGTGCAAGTGCCATTATCGTGCTTTTACAATTCACATGTCTAAATGATTATTTATCCAATGCATATGTTCATTCATGTGGGCTTCATATCATTTATGCAATGAATATATTCATGTGATAATGTGAATGAATGTGGATAGGGATGTTATAGTTTAAATAATAATTTAAAACAAAAAAAAAGGTGGAAAGGGTGTTTATTAAGTGATTTGAAACCATTTTATTGGATTCAATTATGCATTGGATTTATAGTTCAAAGAGTAGAAAATTGATGAAATTAATTTACAGGATAACTCATAAGAAATCGAAACACATACTAGTGACCTAGAATAATTTGTTTGTTATTCTAATTTTTATTATATGAGTCTTTTGTTAATTTATAATTGGATTGTGCTGGCTCTTTGAATCTAGTGTGCATAATCATTGAGTTGACTTTAAAGCTTTGTGAAATTTTTAGGGGGAATTAATTCTCATAATTTTCCATGAAATTTCACAAATTATTTTCCACTTCTTGATTTCATTAGTCTTTATAAAATACCTGTATATAAGAAAACATGATATATTATTATTATTCATGAAATTGCACATTTTCATACTTAGGGTTGTTGATTGGATTTTATTATTTTGTATTGGTTGACTACAACAATCTCGATTTACATGTTTATTCATGATTTTTCTCATCTTTTTTATATTTCTTTTACTTGTCTTGCTTTCTTTCCTATTATGCAAAGTTGAATGTTTGTTTACCATATCTTATAGAGTGGAGTCTCCTTTAATAAGGGAGGCAAAATAGTCAATCAATGCATGATTCAAGGTGTTGTACCCTTATGTCATTAATCACACAGAGAAGATTGATCTTATGCCATTTCTCAAGACATTGTTAGATAGGGTCCTATACGGTGATTATACCATGACACAGGTATTGGTTGAGTGGTAGATGGATATCATTTATGTATGCCACTTATCGCATATAAGGAAGGTGATGATCACCTTGAGAGACTTCATATATTTAATCAGGATTAGCTTTTTCAGGATTTCTCTTCCCACTAATGTCAATGTGCACTACCTATTATTGTAATAAGATTTATCCATTGCCTTTTTTTGTTGCATTAGCTAAATGAAGGGAAGCCTTACGGTTAAATGGTTCAACTTGTTATTTCTTGCTCTACAACTTATTGGGATTCTATTTGTAAACCCCTAAACATGGTAGAGATCTATTTACTGTCTATAATGAAGTACATCATGTTCATGTGCCACTTTCACTAAGGGTTTATTATGCTAGCCTACCTATACCACTTCCTAGATTCATGCAATAAGGGCTTATCATATATAGGGGTGCCTGACACATGCTCATCATATGTAACTCTCTAAATTTCCTTATTTTGTCAATCTTCCTTGTTATTTTTGCCTGGCCTAGGTCGTAGAGCTGAGATTATCGAAGGGTAGCAACCTTTTGCTCAATATAGATGGCTACTATTCTTGGTTCATGAGGTAGAGCTCTATCTATGACTGAGAGACATTGTCAAGGTCAGGCATAATCGTTTGAACACCATCTCTTTGAACCAGGTATTTTTTTATATGAATAGAAGTTATTATTAGTTCCCCATATTACATATTAATCTTGATCGTATACTTATAGTGGTGAATTATAGTTCTTTGTTCTTATTTTTTTACAATTACGTTTAGAATGGAGGGGGTTGCCCATACATGATAGCCTAAAATGGCAAAGGCTGAGGGTCACTAATACAGGCAACATCTGTTGGTGGGTCCTTCCCTATGAGATTGGTATCTTGAGAAGCAGGTTATCCTATGGTGTGAGGGATTAAATGCTCAACCTATTCTTCAATGTCCTCATTTAAACATGTTTTGGGTTGCAGACTAGTAGGATAAGGAGTTCCAACACGCTATTAGGTTCATACCCGATGATCAACTAGTCACATGCGACCTCTTTTATAGGACTTGAATTGCTGGGATATGGAGCCTTTTTGTGCTTTCCTAAGGCATGAAACACATAAAGGGATGATTCTACATTAAGGGGCCTAAGGGATGAAGGCTCATTTTGAGTAGAGGCCTTCATAGCCTACACCTACTATACAGGGCCACAAGAAGGCCCATGGTTCCAAAGTAGAGGGGTTGGAGCCATTGGTGGTAGAGAGCTCCACCCTGTCCCTGACAGCATGGTGGAGACATGTGTGGCATCTCTAATTGGTTCAATGATGGCCTTCGAGATCACTAGGTCTTCCTACTCTTTTGAGTATACTGACACCATCCATATAAGTATCTTTCACTGGTAATTTTTGTTCCATTCTACTACTTGATCATATTTTGCTCAAAATATCATCCTTTTTGTAGATTTCTTATGTCCAGGCTGAGGCAATGATGGACTTAATTGCTACATTAAAGAAGGTCATAAGCCAATAGACTCGAAATGTCCAGGTTAGTTAATAAATGAAGATGTATATATGTATCTTTATGATGGTGTTCATGTGCGTTCTATATGCTATCCATATGAACCCTTTTGTTTCTTACAAAAGATGTTCTAGTGTTTGACTCAAAAGCTATGAGATACTGAGCAGCATCTAACAGACGCCAAGGCTAAGATTGAGTGGATGGCATTACTGGTGCCCAAGGATTCTGATAAGTATGTCACATCATAAGAAGGGGAGGAGATTGCTTCTAAGGATGGGGAAGAATGACCAATTTGGTGCTCCTTTAGTTTTTACAATTTATTTTCATTTATGTACATTTCTAAACAATGATGACATTTTTGGTACTGTAGGATGAATATTTAGGCCATTATTGAAAGCCCTCTCTTCTTTAGATGCTTGTTGGAACACTTAGGATTTTCTTTTTAGGATACACTTAAGGTGACTCTTGCTCTTATTTTGGCTTGACTTTGAATTTTCCTTAATATAGATGCATAATTTTGATTCTAGCCTCGAATCCATTATTTGAATGTGTGATTGTGCTATTTCCACTTATTTGTACATATAAATGCTATTCAGGACAAGTATGAAGCAATCTAAAAGTCTAAAATGCAAAGGAGGCTCTGTCGAAAATTATGAAAGAAACATGGTCTGTATGAGATCATCAAGTTGTCTATACAGAAGCTTGGGTAATCTGTATAGTCATATGTTATTGTATACAACTGTCATGCACTATTCACCCTCTTTTTACTTTGTAAGCATGTCATCCTTGATTTTCCTGCCCATATATTTTATTTTCACCTTATTTACCATGTCTAAAGCATTTTTGAAATCTTTTCCACCCTAGAATTAGTTCGATCTACCTTAAGTAGGTCTTAAAGCCCTTCGATACCTTTCCATAGTCTGACTCAATCTTGATTTTCTTTAAGTTGCTTATGCTTTATAAGGCCCCACTATTCACTCTTTTCATTTTACAGACAATGAGATATGCCCCCTTGCTATAAGAATTTAGTGTTATTCTTTACTCTTATACCATGGGTGCTAACTAGATTGCCTTATCATACATGAATTATCCATGTGTTCAAAATATGATGGAGCTATTTGATATGCAATATGACAAGGCACCCATGTATACCTTAGACGTGGAAAATATCCTCAGCTCATTTTCTTACTCTTCATCCTTCCAAAGGCCACACTTGGACGACACAGGCCTATGATATAGTGACAATTTTGATGGGAAAGTTTGTATTGCAGAAGGACAACTGGGAGATAGAATTGTAGATTTTGCCTTTTATTAAAGGAATTGAGCTTGAAAAGATGCTAGTCCCTACGATCCTTAGGGAAACCATTATGGGTTTGTATAGGATATCACTTGGCATCAACAACTCTTTTTTTAGGAGCCTATTGTTGCTTTAGGTATAATTCTCTTCTTGTAGCCTTATTTTTATTTTTATTTTTTAAACTTTTGCTTGAACTGTCCTATCGAGTTTTTAATCTACTGGGTTGTTCACTCTTACTTAGGTCATCCTTTTAAGTTTTCAACCTAATAAGCCTTTTTAATTTTTATATTTTTCTTATTTTATTTTATTTTTATATATTTTTTTATTATTTTATATTTTTTAGAAATGGTTGCAAGAGAAATTGGGCTCATTAGGCTGCTCTAATCATAGATATGAGGTGTTATTTCCCAAACGTCATTTAAACCATCGCATATCAAGGCTTGTTACCACATGAGTAGAGTGGGCTTAGTGTTTGTCCCATATCAGTGATTCTGATATCCATTAGACCTGTTCTTGGTGGAGTTGAAAACTTATGGGGATTGTGTGATCAATCTTACTTTGACATCGATCACCTTTTACGATCCATATAGGGTTTATTGCCAATTGGGATCTGCACAATATGCAGTGGGTTTTCTTCCATCCTTCACTGAGGGACCTTTGACCCAACACTTTCTAAACAAAGTTGAGGCTACCTTGGCCACCCGATATATCTACCACATTTTTCTAATCAAGGATTATACTTCAAATGACATTGATTTTCAAGCTTAGTTACGTGACAATTAGTAGCATATGTTAGGACCCATCAAATATTCACAACATCAAATAAACACATGGAAAATGACTTTTGATATTTCATTTTAGTCTAAAGGAATGTTTGATGAAAAACTATTTTAACTATGCAAATGCATTTTCTTCTGATATTATGCTTAACACAAATAATTACATTATGCATATTACATATTAATTAGATGCATGACTATTACTTCTAATAATGGCATATTAGATCATCTAATTGTCTTGCTTAATGCCTCGATCCTGTTGGTCCCTTGCTCGTTGTCCTTACTTCGTTTGTTGCCGTTCTATGCTGAATCATTTCCTAATGCCAATCCCTAATGGTCAATTGAGCTATTTCAAAATTTTCTTTACATATATCATTTATTATTATATATTTTGGATGTCTTAATTTTTATCTAAACTGCTTTTTGGGTTTTTGACGTAGCAAACATTTTTCTTATTTCTTTTTTTATGCCCTAATTTTTGCCTAAGCCACCCTTTTGGGTTTTTTATTTAATGGGCTATTTTTACTTTTCTCACATCCTCACATGAAATTTATCTTTAATCTATCCAAGTTTACTAGCTTAAAGAATTCATTCCCATCCACATCATACAACATCTTGGCACTATCCGAATAAATTAGTTTTACTACATAGGGACCTGCCTAATTTGGTTTGAATTTTCCTCAAGGATCCTGAATGTGCGATCGAATTGATTTCAACACCAAATTGCTAATAATTATCGTGATTGCTTTAACTCATTTATTAAAAGTACATGATATTCTAGCCTATCACAGCTGGATGTAATACGGTGTTCAGTCTTTTATTATTTGGCAAGTCTAATTGTTCTAATCAACTTCTCACTCGTTAATACTCAAGAATTTATATCTCAACCAACACCCACTTTCATCTGGACTAGAAGCACTGCCTCTATCCTATATACCAAAGAGCATAACATCATTCCTGTTAATGTCCTCATTGTACTTTGGCACCCATATAATGCAAAAAGTAACTTTTCATACCAGTCCTTGTAAGTTTTAACCATCATGGTAAGGATTTTTGTAACATTCTTATTTGTTGCCTCAAGTACTCTATTAGTATATGGCCTATAAGGTGATGACTTATGATTATGTATTTTTCCAAAATAGTCTTGCCCTCTATTTGAAAATGCATTCCATTATCCATCAAAATATGATTGGGCACACTATAATGGTAGATTATATTCTTCTTCATAAATCCAACCATTTATTTCACCCCCAGCTTATTGAAGGACTCACCTTCAACCCATTTCAAAAAGTAATCCACTACTAGCATAATGTATTTATGCCCATTTGTAAAAGCCTTATGATGGGTACATGCTATAAGAAATTCCTTAAGCTACAAGTGCATAGGTTAGAAGTAGCAAAGTGTACTTTATGAGTACGAATATCATTCCCACAAGGATTAAGTTTTAAGTACTAAGTATCCTGCATCTTACATTATCTAGAAAATCAATAAAAGTTGATGAATGAAATTGCAAATAAGAAAATTAAGTGAAATACTAATAAAGATAAGGCATAATTAATAGATGAGAATGGCTAAACTTCACTTAACAACCTTTTATTAGGTTCCTAATCCTTATCTAATTGGTTCATGCATCATGTGTTACTATTGAGTGACTAAGGTGATCAAGTAATCTCTTTCAAGTATTAATTGACATACAAATACGTATTAAGCTAGTGGTCTTTCATCACAAAAGCTAAACGTCATGCAATTGTCTCAAATAACAAGACCCTAAGGATAATAATGTTTCATCAAGGTCTCTCAACATCAAATAAAATAAGAGAATTGTTGAATATTTCATTCTACAAAAAACATCTCTTAATAGCCAATTATGGAAATTAGTATGAATAATGACCATTTAATCAATGTCATAAATTACTCAACAATTACCAACGCAAGGATGAAAGAAACCAAATAGACTTGAATTAAGAATGCCTAATATAAGTCATATAAGATCCATTTACAACCCTAACCAAAAAGAATTTAGTTCATAATGAAATATAAAGAATAAGATAAAATAATAAAATAAACCTTAAGAGTAGCCATGATCTTCTTCTTGATTTCCTTGATTTATTACTCCTTTTCTCTCTCTACTTTTTGATGAAAACCTTATTGAACAATATTCTCTTCCTTAGATTAATCCCTCATGCCCTAATTATATATTCTTTTTCCTTTTAAATAGTGCTTAAACTATTTTCTCCAAAGGGGAAGCTTGTCATCCTTCAAAAGGAAAGAGATCCTTCAAATATTAGGGTTGTGATTCTGCCTTTAACAAGGCATACAAAAATGTGACATGGTTGTGCGTCTCAATGATTACCAATGCCTTTATTAGCCATCCATGTTTCGAGGTCATGTGTTTTAGTCCTCCTCTGCCTTCCTTAACAACTAAGGCACACAACCATGTCCATAGGTTGTGTGTTATGACAGTTACCTATTTTCATGAGCTTTTAAAGCACATGGCCATATCTATATGTCGTGCACCATACTTCATCACCTTAATCATCATTTTTCTTTAATTTAGCCTACAAAGCACCAATAAACATGCATTAAGTCTAGTGATAAGCAAAATAAAGAGTCAATGCATGAGTTTTAAGGAAAATTAACTACAAAAGCATGATAAAGATGACAGTGAACCAATTCCCCTAAACTTGACCTATAGCTTGTCCTTAAGCAATTTTTTTTTAACTAATAAATAATTCAATAATGTTGTGAATACTGAGGAGAAAAATGTTTGGAGAACATGTAACCCCAAAACATTAGACTCTCTCCTCTACTTTGAATGATGTGTTTTGTATGATAACAAAACTATTATTTTAAAGGATAACAAAACTAAAAGTTCTAAAGTTTATACTTCAGTGTTTTTAGATGATTTGAATAGACTTGTAAATGTTAAAAGGGGAGATTTTTGTGAATGCTAAAGGGAGAATGTTTGGAGAACATGTGACCCCAAGAACCAATGAGTGTTAAAGTGCTAAAATAAGTTCAATAGGCATTGTACAAGTTTAGTGGGTGTTGGACCATTCAACAGGCATTGGAGGATGAATAATAGATGTTGATTGGATGCTATAAATTGCCAAAGTCTTTTAGACCTTGCAGTCAACATTATCCTTTTGCAACATGCATTAGAGAACTACTATAGGTTAAGTTGTGTTGTACCTCACCAAGGACGTTGAAGTTTTGAAATGTGCATTGATTTGGCCTAGCAACAGATGTTGCAAATTCACAATAAACATGGAAAAGGTATCCAAGCATGAGATAAAGCTTCTAAAACCCAAAAAGGGCATTAGCCCTTCTCAACAGGTGTTAAAGGAGTTTCCAACTGGCATTGCAAATTGCTCAACAGATATAGAAAATAACTATGCAAAATTTGAAAAATAGAGTACGAAGTTCAAGCTTTTTAAAAATGAGCAACATGCATTATTTCTGCTTTAATAGGCATTGTAGTCAAAGCTAATGAGTATTAAATGATAGATTACGGACATTGAAAGTTATTGTTACAAGTTCAATAGGGGTTGATGAAGAACAATAGGTGTTGTCATCTCTAACAACTAGTTTTGCAGAAAAACTATCAAACTGAATATCAATTGTTCTAATAGCTAGTTTTGGAGCTTAGCTATATAAAAAGCATTTTTGAAGTCTAGAAAGGTTAGAAACATCATGAACAAGTGTAAAAATCTTAGTAAATCTTTGTAACTCTTTGTACAACCTGTTATGGTGTTACTTTGTATTTAGGTATAGTGAGATTGTTTTTGGTACTCTTTTTTAGAGTAGGTTTTCTTGAGCACTAATAGTGTATTTGTTGCCTATTTAAGAGGCATAAACACTGCTTGGATATTTTCTTGCTAGTGGTTGTAAAGGTTAGTATTATGCCTAGAAAAATACCAAGGGATAGGTTTTTCCTAATTCCGTAAAAGGAAAGGTTATCCTTTAGCCTATAAAAGGGAAGGTTGTTCCTTAGCCTAGAAAAAGGAAGGTTTTTCTTGAGCTTGGAAAAAGAAATAGAAATGCCTAAGTGAAAGCTTATGGAGTGGAGCAGGCAAGTTATCAAACCACTATAAATCCTCATGTTGATTTATGTGTTTGTTGCTTCCACTTTAGTTGTTTGAGGTTATGTCCTTTGTTTTTGTTCACAACCCAATTCCCCTCCTTCTTAGGTTGCCTCATCAATCACTCATTTCAACAAATAATAATTATTATTAAAATTGAGTTTAAAAGCCTCTAAGAGAAGATTTATCTCAATTATAACCATGATTTTCCTTAATCAAGCAATTTTGATTACGATAATAACAACTTATAACTATTCATATTCAATTTTCAATCAATCAAACACAATAGAGTGCATATGTGCCTTGGCATCCTAGTTTATTTGTTATTTTGATCCTCTTTCATATTCACATTGAACAAAACTTTTCCTTGATTCTTAAGAATCACATATAACCATAGGTAAAATTAAATCACTCTTCTCCACTAATGTAGAACTTAGCAACTTTAAAGACCATGAGGTCTTTTAATGGCTTGTAATGTATAAGGCTTGGGCTAAGGTTATCAAAAAGTGGTCAAGTCCAAGAACAAAAGAATGATATCAAAGATGAGTTATACAAATAATGTAATTTGTAATTTGTAATCAATGAGTGCTTCCATCATGTTCATTACTTGCAAGACTTTTAAAAATACATCCATCCATGTGCATACTTGTTCATGGTGGTTATTCATCTTTTTTTAATACTTGCCACCCCTAAACTTGATTTATACTTTATGCTCACAATTTTACAACTAGCATGCCTTTCTTGCAACCCTTGTAATTATGCATAAAAGTAATAATTTACACATCATATAACCATATTCTAATTCATTCTCTTTGTAGGGGGAGGTAAAAGTTCATTTAGGTTATATAGTTATAATAAGGGCTTTGGGCTTAAAGAAAGAAAAGGCTAATTATACTCACAAGTGAATATATACTAAGGCTCAAAATGGGTGATAAAAGTTAATGTAAATTAAGGCATGGATAAGGAATAATAGGGCAATCAAAGAATGCCTTAATCATTTCCTTAAAATTGCCAAGTCCTATAATTTCACCTTAAAGGTTGATTTAACAATTTATAGTATATGTAAAGGTTTTCTCTAGTCCAAAGTGGTATGATTGAAAAAATCTCAAGAAAATTCTTATATAGCCAAGTGTGTAGAATTTGTTCTAGTGTGTCTAACAAATTTTTGAATAAAAATATAATTGTTAGGCTCAAGATATTATCATAAGGGAAATTAACTTAATCAATTCCAAATAATGATTATGAAATTTCATCATCAAATTTTCACCTTAAAACCTAAAACCTAAACTAACCATACTAATTACTAAAATGACATTAAGCTACAAAAAGAAATTACTTGCTGACATAAAAGCAAAAATATTATCAAGTGTAGGCATAAGTGCAATGAATAATTTAAGGTAAAAGAATTCAAAAGAACCCCTCCCCTCTCCAAACTTAAACATCATTGTCCTTAATGATCTAAAAATAATTAACAAAGGAGGGAGACTTCCCTTTCAAAGAGTTAGAGGAGAATGCCATAAGATGTTATCATAAACAAACAAGGCATAAGGAGTTACATAATAACAAGTTGTGAGAAACATAAGAAGATAAAAATGTTGCATAATGAGAATCGCAAGAGTTCAAAGGCTTAGTACAAACACAAAATGTCTCCAAGGCAAATGAAGCATAGAACATGAAAACATAAAGCTCCTCATAATAAGTGTCAAAGATAAAGAAAGAAAGGAAAATGTTCAAACACAATTAAAACCAATATTAAGCAAATGAAAGAAAAGTAAAAAGTACATCACAAACATTAAAGACATAATAAAAGATAAGGTGGGATGATCAATCTAACTAATGTAGAGGTGGATGGAAACCAACATAATCAAAATAGGCTCAGAGGCACTTACCAACATCTCGTATCCTTGAATTTAGATTTGCAAATTAATGGTAGAAGTCTTATTCAAAAGCCATTTGACAATGGTCCATGTGTTCCAATCATGACTTCATCGTTGCCATGATCTTCTCCAATTGTCTTATAGAAGGTGGAGGCAAAATAGTACTATATGGCTCTCCCATAAGAGCATATTGAGGTAGTCAACCCTTCTCATCACTTCCTTCTACTTGAGCATCCCGAATTAGCACATATTGATCACCCACCTTACTGACAAGCCTAATCCACATTATATTCTCAAACAATAAGCAGTAGTCACCCTTAGCTTTGGTGAGGTGAGAAGTAGAGAAAGGGTAATAAGTTCATACATAATGGGCGAGGATGGTCATAAAGCCACCAACATGAGTACTCCTAGTATCACTCTTAACAACCCTCCCCATATGATGAATAATCCACCAAGTTATGTTTATAGAGTGATCAAACTTCATACACCAAAAGAACAATATTTCAATTTGATTAACTACCTCAGTGCTTTCCCTTATAAGCTTTGACCAATGAAGAAAGCAAGCAATGCGTATATTTCAAAGAAGGTATTTAATCTCTGCCACCTTACTAACTTGTGCCTTATAGCAGGAAGTACAACCTAAGGAAACCCAAACATCTTGATTATCAAAATTCTCCATAAAATCAATAAACCCATTATTGTTAAGTTGAAAGACTTTAACAACTTCTTCTAAAGATAGAGTATGTGGCCTATTGAGTAATCAAAAAGTAATGGCACCAAAATGATGAAGCCCCCCTCCCCTCCCCCCTTCCATTCTCCTAGATTAAACATGTAAACTAGTAAGCAACTCAAAAGTTAACACTTTATAAGAAAAGCTATGGAGCTTAACAAATATCTCCCATTGAAAAACCTTAAGGTGCTTTTGAATCTCATCAAGCAATCCCACGGTTGCAAAAGTACCTATATCTATGAATTTAATGGGGGAAAATAGGACATTTGGAGAGGGTGGCATACCTTAGCTCATGTTCATATTTCCTAAAAATAGTAGAAACACCTGGGGTAGGAGCATAGGTTTGTAGAAAGAGAAATGAGAAGAAGATGAAAGGTACGAAGTTCACATGACAGTATGGAATGGTCATGTGATATGGATATGTTCAGGGTTAGGGGAGTAGGAAGGGTGCACAATTGTGTCACATGGTCATGTATCCTGGAAATCTTTAAGTTTTAAGGGACCTAGAACGCATGGTCATGTGATCTCATTTTTGTTTGCCTGAATGCTTTCTTGTGATGCATGGTCATGTCTTTAGTGTGTGATGTCTTAAGAGCTTATTTTGCAAAGATTGATCATCCTAATGACCTTAGGACTTAACCCTCAGATTCATACACTCATCTTAATCTATTTTTTAAAAAATTATCATGAAAACATATGAGTTGAAACAAAACACCAAGAACATAACTAGAAAGTACAAAGAATTATATGAAAAGTAATAAAAAAAAGTGTGAAAAGACTCCTCCAATCTTGTTTAAAGCTGTTAATATTGAGTTCCTTTAGCACTACCATACAAAATAGAAAGAACATGATAATTAAGAGAGATAATGAAATGAGATAATAAATCATCCAAAAAAAGATAAGAACAAAATTATGGGGGATTGCTCTATGGACATGCTAGTTTAAGGTCTCTAGCTTCACCTTTATGTTTGACTTTCATGTGGAGGCATTTGGGAAAAGAAAGGTCTCTTATTTGGCATATCATCTCATTCATACTATGGCTTCAACTGTTATCCATTAACTTTAAAAGTTTCACCCCTAGAGTTGTTGATTTCGATGGCACCATTAGGATAAATCTTAGATATATTGAATAGGCCCTACCATTGAGACCTAAATTTCCCCTAAACAAGACGGAGTCTTGCATTGAATAATAGAACTTTTTGGCCTCTCTAAAATCTTTTAGAATAATGTGAAGATCATACCATCTTTTAGTCTTCTATTTGTAAAGGTAATTACTCTCATAGGCTCGAAGATAAAGAGCTTCAAGCTCATTGAGTTGCAATTTCCTCTTTTCACTAGCAAGATGCAAATCAAAGTTTAAAAACTTTATTACTTAGAATCCATGGTCCTCTAATTTTATCAGCAAGTGATAAGCTTTCCTAAACACTAAACGATAAGCAATGGTACCAATTGGTGTCTTATAGGTAGTCCTATATACCCAAAATGCATCTAAGAGCTTTAATGACCAATCCTTTCTTAAAGAGTTCATTGTCTTTTTTAGAATATGTTTGATCGCCCTATTGGTCACCACCACTTGGCCACTCGTTTGAGGATGGTAAGGTGTTGCAATCTTGTGTGTCGCTCCATACTTCTTAAGCTTGGCCTCCAATTATTGATTGCAAAAGTGTGACCCCCCATCATTTATAATCACATATAGGGCTCCAAAGGTTATAAGAATATGTTTATTTAAGAACTGGAGCACTACCTTGGTGTCATTAGTTGGGGTGACTATGGTTGCAACCTACTTAGAGATGTAATCAACAGCCATTAAGATGTATTGGTACCCAAGGGAGTTTAGGAAGGGCCCATGAAGTCGATTCCCCAAATACGGAAGAGGTCTACTTTAATCATGGAATTCAAATGCATCTCATTCCTTTTTGAAATATTTCCTATTCTTTGGCACCTACCACTAGACTTGATAAAAGTAAAAGAATCAATAAATAATGAGGGCTAAAATAATACACTTTGTAATACATTAGCCACAATTTTGGATGGACCAAAATGTCCTCTACATTCTTTGGTATGGCCATATAATAGAATATATTCCATCTCCTCATTTAGTACACACCTTCTTATAATACCATCGACACATTCTTTAAACAAATAAGGTTTGTCCCATAAATAAAATTTCACATCATGCAAAAACTTTTTCTTTTAATGGGAATTAAAGTCATGACGAATAATGCTGCTTACCAAATATTTTACAAAGTCAGTATACCATGTAACTACCATTTTCATTTACAAATCGTGGCATTCATGTCCAAAAAATATATATGTATAAAACATTTCTGCATGTATTTAATGTGCATATATGTTAACTAATGTTCAAAGCTAGTGAGCATAAACTGGTTCCTATCTAGATATATGTACATGACCTAGGGAGAGAAAGAGTAAGAATTCAGCCAATGACTTATGGTCCATGTGTCTCTATGCAAAAATCTACGTAACTGTTGGCCCTAGGCACTAAGAAGGGGGGTTGAATTGGTGTATAAAAAAAATTTAAAGTAAAGGTGAAAAAATTAGTAGAAGCAAAGACACATGATTTATAGTGGTTCGGGTATAATTGACCCTCCGTCCACTCCCAAATTCTCTACAATTGGGTGTTTCACTAACTCAAAATGGTGTTTCTAAGTTCACACCTAACTTTTACA
>CATIWR010625708.1:0-21140 GCA_949677035.1 Omphalea diandra | reverse complement strand
ATATATATATATATATATATATATATATATATATATATATATATATATATATATATATATGAGTTTGTTAAATTTGAAAATATTTTCCTCTTTTAAAAATAAGAAGTTTTTTTTTTAGATTTTAACAAATTTATTTAAATAAAATATAATTTAATTTTTCATTAATTAAAAAATATATAATTTTTTCAAATGCACCAAATATTAAAGAATACAAAAATATATTTTTTGAAAATATTTATTACGAATAAATGAAACCTAAATATTCAATTTAAGTAGCTCACAAGCTTACTCAAAGATTTAAAGTTTTATATAATTTATATCATATATAATGGTATCAAAACGTAATTTATACCATACTGAAACGTAATTTTTTATATTCAATGAACTAAATAAGAAATTTTAGTTTTTGTAGTTTAATAATTATTTTAATTAAAATTGAATAATAATCTATATTTTTAGTTTTGATTAGAATTGTCTTAAATATATAAGTTTTAGTTTAGTAAATAAAAATATTTACAAGATTATATATCTATATATTATATTAATTAAAGGTATATTTATTAATATATAATTATAATTTTTAATGATTATGGAAAAGTAACTTTCACAAATTTTGAGATGTGAATATATTTTTTATATATATGAGAAAGTAAAGATGAAACCCACAAGTTCAAAAATGTAATTTTTCTATATATAACTTTTTTAAAACAAGATAAATACCGAAATTCAACATTTTTTAACTATTTTTCCTTAATGTCCTGCCAACCAAACACCATCTATATTACATTGTTGAGCTCCTACACTTTGAAAAGGAGAAATATTTCATTTCCAAAACTTGAAACATGTAAAGACTACCTGTAATTATTGTCTCGCTAAAAATTATCAAGTAAAATTCAAAGGAAAAATCTTGATAAAAAAAAGAGTGCTTGGTAAGGTTTATTTAACAAGGCAACTTTGACTTTGTTTCATTCACTTGGTAATAATAATTTTCTCCTTGCTAAAAAAAAAAAAAAGGGCTAAGATGTGTTTTGGCTTACAAGATTTATTTAAAAATAGTGCCATTGAAACTATTTCCTCACTCAATTGAATTTCCTATGACTTCTCCTTCATTTGATTCCACTCTATGCGCTACTTCTGACTTCTCAAACACACACTGTGAGATTGAAAGTTTATTTTAATATATTATTTCATCTTTTATTTTATAAAAATAAATTTAATTATTTTTATATTTTATTTCATATATTTAATATTTTTTATTAAATTATAAATATTTTTATTAATTAAAATTAAAAAATTAGTGTCATTTTTTTAATATTATAAATACTTTTATAAACAGAATTATTTTCAAAAATTAATTTATTATGAACCCAATTCTTGCTTTTCTTTTTAAATGTTCGAGCTGAAAAATTTTAATTTCGTTTTATCTCAAATTTAAGCCAAAAGAATATATATCAGGCCACCGACTCAATTCACAATCAAAAAAAGAAAAAGAAGTAAAGAACGAAAAAAAGCTATTAAAAAAAACATATACCCAGTGTAATAAAAAATATTATTCACTGTCAAATGTTAAGAATCTTTTTTTTTTTTTTCCTCACTGCTCATGAGGTCCCTCTGATCAGAATATCAATCAATAATTTTTGGATCTGAGAAAGATCTAGAGAACGCTTGGGCAAGCTCTACCGCCACCTATAAATATGAGATCCAAAAGCTACTTTAACCCCTGTTTGGGAGAGCGAAAGGCAAGAAGGGAAGGAAAATAAGAAGAGAACATAAAAAAGAAAAGTCATTTTCTTCTATTTAAAAAGGGAAGAAAAATTAGAAGATGAAGGAAAATAATAAATATTTACCCCTTTGCATTTTCTCTCCAAAATGATGAAAAAAAATGAGAGATTGGAGAGATTTTTATGAAATTATAATTATGCCTATTAAAAAAAAGTAGAATAGTAAAGGTAAGCAAAAATCGGATCAAACTAAAAAATTAACCGAACTAAAATGATTCAGTTTGATTATAATTTTTTAAAAAATTATGTTTTCGGTTTTGAGTTCAATTTTAGATAAGAAACCAAAAAAATCAAACTAACCGAAATAATTAATAAATTAAACTAATTTGAATCTAACTAAATTTAAAATACATGTAATTTGATTGAAACAAATCGAACTGAACTAAATTTTTATAAATTCAATTTAGAGACACATAAATTTCACTTTAATTGGTTAGATTAATTCAGTTTTTTTAAAATTTTGATTTGATATTCCACCTTTTATTTTATTTTTTTGATTTAAACTCAACATAAAATGAATTTAAATTATAAAATTAGTAAAAAAATTTAATCTAAAATTTTTACTTGAAATTAATTGTCTCAAAATCTTATTACCTTTTTTACTTTTTGTCTTTTTAGTTTCGCATTTACTAATTGATGTTCAATGATTGAATATTAAAATATTGAAAATAATATTTGATAAATATTAGCATTTAATGTTTAATTTAAAAACTAATGTTTAATTTTTTAAAAAATATAACTCAATGTATAAATATATTTTTTTAACATTTAAAATATCAAAAACTAATGTTAGATTTTTTTAATATTAACAATATATTTATCATTATATAATTCATATAAATTAATTAAATTATAAAATAATTATTTTTCAGTATTATATAATACAATTATATATCTAAATATTTTATTTACTAAAAGGTAAAATTAAAAATATATAAAATAATATTTTCTTTTTCTCTTATATTTTACTTTCTAAATAAGAAAAAATAAATTTATTTCTCTTTCACTCCCTTTTATCTAAATATAAAAAAAATAAAATTTATTTTTCCTCCCTACAGTACTAGAGATTCTCTACAAGTGACGATGCCGCATTCATATTTTAGATAAAAAAGGGTCCCATAACACCTTCAATAATTCGCTCCCGTCTACTTCCAACCCAAACAGTAATTTTCTTTCATTTCCTACCCATCTGCAAAATTGAGACGTGATTTATGGTTTATGAGAGGTGGCCTGAATACAGTCGAAGGTAATGAACAATTGGTACGGAATGATTGCCTTGAAAGGCGAGCTTGGTTAGGGCTCTGGGATTTCAAAAAGACATAAGACCACTATTGAAGAAGAATAACGAGCAACACTTTTTTGAACGAAGTATTTGTGCATCTTAATAATATTTTAGATGGAAAAAACTGAAACTTTTACAGAAAGACTAGAGAAAGTAAGAATGATTAAAATTTAATTTTATAAAAAAAGAGACAAAACAACATAATAGAATAAACTCAAGATGAATTTTTTTATTCTCTTTGCTTTCTATCTCTCTCTTTATTATTTTATATGTGAGTTTTTAAGATACAAAATTACTATAAAAACATATAAAATCTTCAAGACAAATTAAATCAGAGATAGTTTTTAATATAATGGGTGAATAAAGAAACATTATCCTTAAAGACTCTCCAAGATTCCCAATCATCCAACAGATACACAATCCAGTCTAACTTCAAAAAGAAAAACAGAATCAATGATGACACATCTAAATTTGATTAGAATAATCCCCTTTCCATTAGCTAACCATCAAGATCTCATTCGCATACAGCACTTCAGATGTTACAACCTTACCTTATGGATCAAAGAGCAAATCCTCAGAGAACGAAAATTATAAACTTCCACAAGCAACCATAAGCCACTGTAACATACTCCACAAGTTTAATCTATTATCGGAAAAAAATGAGAAACATTTTAAAATGTCTTCTCTAATTAAAATTACTCCTCGAAGCATAAATTTCCACAACCAAAAACAAAAGCATTTAACATGAGTAACAAGAACATTCCACATATGGATAATAATCACCCAAGTTACATCGATTTCAAGCAATAGTGTATCAAAAACTGGTAAACAAAGTAAATTGTTCTTACTCCTAACAAAACTCAATTTCTAGGTTCAGCTCATTCATCCTCCTGGCTACGCAACCTAGCAAGCTTGTTTGTGACAACAACATCAAGCTGGGCAGCTCTCTCCACGATCTCTTTCCTTTTCCTTGTTGACACATTGTGCGCAATCTCAGCACAGTAGGTCCTAAGAGCATGGGCAAGAAGATATATACTGGTAAGCATACAGGGAATGAAAGTTAGAAAATCATCTCTTTCACTAGCCTAATCTTAGAGGCTACAAGTCACCTGTTATGCATCATCAACAGTTCAAGTTCTTTGACATTGTGCACGACAAATTTCTTGAAGCCATTTGGGAGATAATGACGAGTCTTTTTGTCTGAGCCATATCCAATATTGGGCATTAAAGTACATCCCTTGAACTTCCTCCGGACTCTAGAATCAATACCTTTAGGTCTACGCCAGTTTTCCTGTCATAAATAAAATATAACGTCATTACACCAAAACAATTTCATCATGACCAGTTTATGGATCACCTGATATTTGCATTTACATAGAATAGCCAGCAAATTTCAATATTTAGTTTCTTCAAATTATCATAGAACTCCATTTATTGGAAGGGAAAAACTAACAATATCAAATAATTCCAGTAATCTAAAAATGTGAGCAGGAAATTAGTAACAGAAAGCTCATGGAAGGGCAGCTGTGTCGCAAGACCTGTTTACAATTTGTTTCTGCCCTTTTAAACAAAATGACCAGCCACAAAATAATATAATTCTGGACATCAGATACTATGGGCAAATTGGTACCAAAATGGTCAAGCTCAGAACTAAATATAAATCTTAATCAAAACCTGCAATCTCAGCCGAAAGATGGTGATTTTTTATGATCATGATAAATCAGAAAATATAACAAATTTACATCATAGATTGCAGTCTAAGAATTGAATACCAACCAAAACAAATTTTTTAAAAAAGCAAAACCAAAAAATTCCAGTCAAACAAAAATTTGAAAACATATGCAACTCAGATCAGATGGTGATGCATGTATAGTATTCATCATCTAATAGCAGAACTGGTGGATTAGTATCATCACACCTCATTGCATATATCCATTTATCCATTTCAACAAAATGATTACAAGAGCACCATTCCACTCCAGCCTTAAAAAAAAAGAAAAAAAAAAATCATTCACTAAGATATTGAAAGATTCATAACCACCTACGACTAAGAAATAAGACTGGGGGTCAAACAGCTTCTTCATATCAACCACAAGATGATATGAAAAATAAAATATGAAAATGAACTCATGCAAGTATATATTTTGAAAAAAAAAAAAAACAATTTTTCTTAATAGGATCAGATTAAAGATCAATCTTTAACACCATCTTCCATCAAGAGATGGAAATAAGACTGGGTGTCAAAAGGGAATAATCATCATACCCCCTTAACAAGTCCAGCTAAATAAACAGAGACACAGACAACAATAAAATACGTAAACCTTAATGCACGCATTCACATAAACACAGCACAATTCCATTTTTTCAACCAAAGTTCTTTAGTCCTTATTTGATAGTCAATCTTCGGCTCACCATGTTGCATCGAAAGAAGAAGCGAGACTGGGCGTCAATTCACTTATCATCACCTCAATTATCAAGGCGAAACGAAGTTGGTGAATCATAATCATTTCAATAAAAACGAACAGTAGCCATATATGGATTGTATTCATCACTTACCAAATACAAAAAACAAATGGGAAATATTCCATTAAACCATACAAATATCGGAATCAGATAGAAATGTCAATCATCAACTTGCATCTACATATGCAAGTAAGACTGGGGCGACTACATGTATCATCATTTCCCCCACTTTAAAATCCATCACAATCACTCAAACAAAACAAAAGATAAGATTGTCAAGTAACCTTATTACTGAACCAAACTACTAAGCGCATATTATATCACAATAAGCTAACTGAAAGAAATTGTACCTTAACAGAGATCTTGCGGTCACTCTGTGGCCTTTTGAACTTCTTGAGCCTCTTCTTCACAATCTTCTTCGACAGCAAAGGCACCGCCATTTTTACTTTACTTCCTTCCTACACAGATAATAAAAAATACAATAAATTGAAAAAACACCATTAAATACTATAGATCTGAAGACCCATAGACAGCGGCAGGTATTATAGCTTACCCCAAGTTAGGGTTTTGCTACGCCGCCCAGACTTCAAATGAGAGGTGTAACTTAAGGTTTTATATAAGCGGGTGTCCTATAGGGTTTCTCGATTTTTAATGATCCAGTATTGCACTGGTCATACATATCAACGGTGAAGAAGGACCATTAGTTGGGCTGGACGGGCCCGCTCAACTATTTTCTAGGCTGTAGAACACCGGCCCAAAGTAACACGACTCAGTTCTTTTGATTTTATTTTAAATAGTTGGACCTTTGGGCGCAAGGTCCAACTTTGATAATAGGAGTTATTAGTGGATTAAAAACAAGGTCCAACTTTGATAATGTGTTTATAAGCTAGTTAAGGACAGAGCTAATGGGTCGAATGAAATTTATTGCTAGTGGTGTGTCGTCCTTTACTAACGAGATTGATGGTGCATAGAAGGCTCATCAGAGACAAGATATCATTATTAGTGGCCTATCATCGTTATTAGTAGATGATTATGAAAGGCAAAAGGCGACAAAATAGTATTAGGCTGCTAATGTGGTTAGTTGTGCAAAATTTGAACAAGATTCATATGTCTTTGTCAAACCTATAAAATTTTGATGATATCTATTTTTATCTCTTTTTTTTGGGTCAAAGATCTCTACTATTATCTCGAAGTCCATTCACTTGTTGCTCGAATATTAGTGAATAAGAATGATAATTCAAATAAAGAAGGAGTACATGAATTTCATGTTGATAATGTGCATCTTATTCATGCTAAGGCTGGTAAGAATAAATGGTTACTAAAGGTAACAAGCACATAACTTATCCTAAAAGCTTCTAATATTTTGGATGATTATGAATGTGCCACAAATGATTCTATCTATTAATTTTTTCGCCATTAAATTTGGGTCTCACATTTACCTTAGGCATAAGTATTGAATCAAGGTCTAAAAAGAAAGGTAGGTTTAATAACTTAGATAGAAAAGTAAATTTGACATTCAAATAAAAAGCTTATCTGAAAAAAGTAGTGACATGTCTATTGAAGCTAAAGTTAGAGGAGGTAAACGTTCAAAGAAGGATAGTCAACATTCTAGTGAAAAACGGGTTTATATAACATCTACATTGAATTCTACAAAGATAGAGGGTGCCAACCTTAAGATCACATCATGGAGAAAATGAATTTATTAAGTTGGAAAATCCAGGGTCTAGGGAAACCCCTTAAATTCTAGAAGTTGAAAAAGATCATGTGATCCTATTGCCCAAGGTTAGATTTTTTTTTTTATATAGAAATGAAGAATAATGATGAAAGAGTTAGACATTTTGTACAATTAATTAGCTAGTCTAATTATGTTCTTTTAAGACCTATTGGTACTATAGATGGTCTCATTCTTGGATGATCAAGTAGATTCAATTTGGATGTTTATATTAAGAACAATTTTTAATTCATTATAACGAGACTTGTCCTATCTTTCATGTTACTTGGGACTTGATTTTGATTTACTTGGGTTGTGATTTCTTAATATGAGAGAGCTAGTTTTAGAAGAACATTCAGTTATGATTATATTAGATGATATAACAATAGTAAGGAGAGATTGGCTTATGTAATATCCAAGAAAAACTTGATAGATGGTTAGCTTAAACTTGATAGATGGTTAACTTCAGAGCCTTGGCTAATTAAATGTCACAATGTAGAGATTACTCATTTGAAGGATATTGTCTATAATCATAGGTCTATCTTACTTAATATACTGTCCTCTTTTATTTTTCAATAGTGGTATTTTTTATGTAATACACTAATGATGGTACTAAAAGATTCGTGATAAAGAAAAAGTGACAATTCAAAATATTGGGTCCTTTAATGTTTCAAGTCTTTTTTTTGAATCGAAACGGTGTACACATGGCTTAATTAATTAGGTTAGAGATGGCTTTAACCATTCCAAACAAAAACATTGATATTTTGATCATTGAGCCTAAATTTAAAACTTAGGGAGTGGTATGGGATTAGAAGAAAATCTTAGAATTAAAAAAAGAGAGTAACTTATAAAGTGCAACAAGAGGAAATCTTTTGAGCCCAAAAATTAAGACAAGAATGGTTAAGGTTAGAGGATAAAAATACAACTTATTTTCATGCTTAAACTAGATAATGTCAAGCTTAAAATAGGATTTTTGGTATTGAGGATGAGTTAGGGCATTGGAGAATAGCAAAAGAACAAGTGACATTAATTATTAATTCATATTTTATAGCATTTATACTTTTGAAAATCATATACTTTCCAAGTCAAAGATAAATAATAGAGTCTACAAATGAAAAAGTTATTCAACTAGTAACTTATTAAATTTTTTTTTCTAAAAAAGTTATGGTTGCTTGGAGAATAGGGCTATCGTAAATTTTTTGCCTATTGGCCAAAAAATCCAAACTTTTTGTAGTTTTGACCATTATGTTTAATTCTTTAAATTTTGGCTAATTTAGCTAAATTTGTAAATTTCTTGGCAATTATGTCTAATTTGTAATTTTAGTCAAAATTGAATGATTTATCTCATGACATTGATGCCATATTGAATTAGGTATTGAAACTCATTGAGATGACTAGGAACTTAAAATCCAATCCAATAAGCCATCCATATCATGGGACAAATCATTTAATTTTGATCAAAATTACAAATCAGACATAAATGCCAAGAAATTTATAAATTTGGCTAAATTTACCAAAATTTAAAGGATTAGACATAGTGGTCGAAACTAGTAAAGGTTTAAATTTTTGACCAATAAGCCTAAATTTTTACAAGAAGTAAGTGTGCAAATAAAAATGATCAATCACATAAGGGCACACACAATTTATAGAGGTTCGACACAATCTTGGACTACATCTTCTTCTCTAGATACCTTCAAAGAGCTTATACTATTAAGTAACTTATAGGTGTTACTAAAATCATTACAAAGAAGTCTTTCAAGTTTTGCTCAATCCTAACATAAGATATATTTCTTAGCCACTATGTCAAAGCCTATCCTAAGATAAATTTGTAGACACTATCTTAGACCTTTCACAAGTTTTCTTTAAGGTTTATAATATCCAAAGTAGAGATGATCCTCACATACAATGACATAAATATTGCTAAAGAAAGAATCACTAACTAAGTTGCTCTCAAGCTACCCACTGCAAGATCAAATACACAAGATGTGCATTTGAGAAAGAATATATAAGAAAATGAAGAAAATATGATCATTTAGAACTTTTGTGAATGTTTTTTCTCTCTTTAAGGTAGAGGAAATAACTTTTTCATAGCCCAAGTAGGAAAAACTATCTAGTACTCATAAACATCACTTTTCAAGGTTACTAAAAAAAAAACTAGCCATTTGAATGCAAATAACTTATTCACTTTCTTAACAGGTCCATTCTTAGGCAAAATTATGAGGCTTCAATCTTCTTTAAGATTGAACGAGACTGTTTTACTTTGCACAAGCCATTCTGCCAATTGAGATTGGCTATATTTAAATTTCCAAAACTTGAATATGGTCATTCTAGAGTGAACAAGGCCATTCCTAAAGTTGGACTTTCTATTTATGAAAGGTCTAAGGTTTAATATCTTGAATGGGACAATTCCTAGTCTTAGTCATAATTTCGAATTGAATTAGAATCAGAAGTAGATCGTCAATTCTATTTTCATAAAATGCTAGAACTAGAATCAAACCTTAAAGGAATATTTTAGTTACTGTTCTTAGAATTATTGGTTTTGATTTTGGTTCTATTTTTCAAACTTGGTTTTTTGAAAGAAAAATGCTTCTTTATACTTTTTATGTAATTTAAATTCAATTTGATTTCATAGGTAAAATTTTTTTATGTCATATTTTTATTTTTAAAAAGGAAAAAAATAAAAACAAATATGTATCGTCTTGGAGTTTAGAGGAATAAAAAACCCACATAGTTCACTTACCTTAGTTTGAATGTGAATTGCGAACCCCCTTTCCTTATTCAATGACTTACATTCATCGATGCCAGTTATGTATGATGCATCACTCAGATTAAAAAAAGTATTCATCTTCTTTTTTTTTTTTTTTTTCAATTTTTATGCCCAAATCTCAGCTTTGCCCCAATCATTTAAACAAGATTAGGCTTCTAAAGATTCAGAGGATAATAAAGATTGAGTTACATTTAATATACTTCCCTCAACATTTACCCTTGGTTTGGGAATGGGATAAAGAGGAGGGGAAGAAAATGAGGGTAGGTGAAAATATATAGAGAATGGAAATTTTCTCTTTTTTGGAAAAGTGAGAAAGGAGAAGGAAAAGAGAAAATTGGGTGATTTATACACCCTTGGGCCTACCAATTTGTTTCTCCTCATTTTGAGGAGAAAATATGGAGACAAATGGATAAATTACTTTTTTTTCTTTTAAAATACAATGAAAGATAAAATTTATTTACATAAATTTAAATTTCAAATATTTTTAAAATATAATTTCTCATCATTTTCTCTCATTTAATTTTCTCCTCTTTCCAAACAAAATAAAAGAAGATAAATTTTCTCTCCTGTCGCTTTCTCCACCCTCATTTTCTCCCCTATCTCTAATTTAAAAAAAAAAACAAAACGTAAAAGCTTACTTTTGGACATAAAATAGTTGTAAGTATATTATTGTAACCTATTCTTTCTCTAAATCCAAAAGATAAATGTTCAATTGAAATCATTTTAACAAATTTATCCCAATATTTAGCATTAAAATATTAAATAATTGAGAACAAGAGTTAGAAGACGCAAATTTGGAATTCTGAGTTTGTGTTTTTTAGGATAGCTTCACTTGAATGGTTGGATCTTAAATACTTAGTAAATGATCCATATCCACTTGCTTTCACATATTTTAAAATTTATCTATAACAATTACAAATAAATTGGTAAGAACCATCAATTTATAAGTTTTTCGTGAAATATACCTTTAAAATATCAGATTTATGTACTTTTTTCCCTTTCACATTGGGTTGTTGCCGTTTCTGAACATTTATTTGTTCATTCTTTTGTGTTGAAAAAAATTGTTTGCAAATTCAAGAGTTCTTCTTCCTCATTGATATTAAATAAAAAACTATAATTTTGGGAAGAATCAACTTCTGCTTTTTCCTTAACCCTCCTTGATCTTCATTAAGATAACTCTTTAAATCTAGACATTTTTCTAATTAAATGAACTAAATAGAAAGAATTTAATAGTATTAAAAAAGAATTATGGATGGAAAGAATTAGAAATATAACATATTGAGATTATAAGAATGAAAAAAAATATTAAATGAGAGATGGATAAAATAAAGAAATTAATAGTGAGAATAAGTTTAGGAATTACATCATATATATATATATATATATATTCTAGCCAACAATATATTGATGTGGCAAAATTTCTTTAACTTTGGTTTTGTTTAAGTCTCATGAAAAAAAATGGATTGATTGATTTCATTTATTATTCCATTCATTTATTAATTTGTGATGTTGCATTAATTATTCATTCATTCATTGATTCATTAACAAACTTTTTATTTAAGGAACTTATTAGTGTATTAATTCTTGTAAATATCACTGCATTCTTAAAAACATATTACTATTTGGTCTATATATCGATATTTAAATTTCATAGTAAATGTAAGTTAATTGTCTTTTAATGTGACATTAATTAGTTGCAAAATAATTTTTAACAAAGTGAAATAATTTGATTTTATTTTAAATAGTCAAGTATAATTTAATCGATTTATTTATTTTCTTTAAATTTATCGGAAGCAAATAATTTATTTTAATTTTAGCAATTATAGTTATAAATGAATTTTGTGTGAATTTAATGAGAGTGTAACATTTAAAATAACAATTTATTAGACATGTATCAATTGAACTAAATTTTCATTGATTGATATGATGAGTTTTTCTCGTTTATCAAGTCTATCATAAAAATTATTTATGATGAATGTTTATTATTCATTAAATTAATATTAATAAATAAGTGACTAACAACTCTAGACTATTATTATTGTATTATATTAAGTAATTGAAAATTATAAAATAACTAATTAAAAGAAAATATGTACAATGAAAGAAAAGTATTTTAAAAGAAATAAAAATTAATTACTTATCTAAATTAAATGAAAAAAATAAAATAATTTAAATAATATTAATTTAAAAATGATTTATTTAGATATTTTTATATCTAAAATAAAAATAAAATAACAATTTTCTTAATTATTTTATAAAAAAATTGAATACTACAATTCATGCAACGTTCGAGTTTGCGACTAGATATACTATAAGAATGCAAAAATTTGAGGAAAGAATGAAGAGAATTGAATGGATTATTGTGAATAAATAAATAAATAGAGTCGATATTTATAAAATAAACTATTTTTTTTTTTTAAAAGTTTGAAAAGTTAGTGATAATATTAGCTAATAGGTTTTGCAACCAATAAATAAATGGCCAATGACAGTAGACCTTTTTTGTTTGGACACACATATGCATGCACATGTATGTACATACACACATATATGTATGTGTGTGTGTGTGTGTATATATATATATATATATATATATATTATACACACACACACACACACACGAGATATTATCTAAACCTATGAAACATGAAAATAAACTAAATTAATTAATCAATGGCAAAAAGACAACAACAATTGAGATAGAAAACCTTATGATAAACTACCTAGCACACTTGATCTTACTAATGGAAAATCATGAAATAATTACTCTTCTAATGCTATATTAGATTTAGCATTACTATTATTGATTGTCTCTAGAATGATTAAGTCCTCTCTCTTGAGTAGTCACTTAACCTTGTAATGATATTTTGTAGAACCATCTCTTAATGTGAATTATAAACAAATCACTCATTTAGATCTAACAGTCCTTTAAATGATAAAAATAGGTTAAGTGAGTATCTCTACTCGTCAATCAACCTAAAGGGGATTTTAGGTATATTTCAATTTACAATATCACAATCTATAAACAAAACACAAATCATGCAATTGGTGGCCACACAATCACAAGCATTAGGTTCAAGAATCATTCACTTGCAAAAGAACAAAATCCCAACATAGTCATTAAAATCATAAATCGATCAGTCTTATCCTTGACTACATCAAGGTCCTAGATAAAAAATTTAGCCTAACATACTAACAAAACAAGACAAATCCAAAGTAAAAGCATCATATTTAACAAAGGAAATGAAAATAAAGAGAACAAAAGGTGAAATCTCCTAATTGGCTTGATGAATCTCCTTTTTTTCTTCTTCCTTAATCAAGTGATCCATTGAACTCTTGCACTTAATCTTGAGTTAAAGCTTGTTTTCCCTTGTTTTCTCTATTTAAAATGCCTTTTTTGAGTGTTAAAAAAAAAAAAAATCTCTTTTTGCCTCTTTTTTCCTCTTTAGAAAGTGTTTTGCTTTTATACTTCTTCAAAAGAGCTAAAACATAGGCTAAAATGTAGGATCCATCGCGTCTGTATTGTAGCCTGCGACTTTTGTCACGAGCGCAACAACCCATTCTTGCTAAGAAGTTGTAGCCTGTGAATGTAGTCCGAGGTGCAATTGAGAGCAATTGTGCTTTGCACATCCAAATATCTAGCTTGGTCTCTAAAGTTATTGGCTTTGCCTTTATTGGTCCAATTTTACTCCAAACTTGCTAAAACACCTACAAAGTATCCAAATGTGGTAAACAACATACATGCATTCAAAATAACTTAATTTATTCATAGATTTGCATCAAATCAAGCTCAAAACTTATCAAATAACTATGAACAAATTAAGCCTAACAAATTCTCCAGTACTTGAACCAATACTTGTCCCTAAGTAATAAAGAATAGATAGGCAAAATCTTTCATAACTTTTACCAAACATATCACTTCATCATGCTTAGTAAATCAAAATATTGCATAAACTATAAAAGTAATGCTTACACACTCTTTTGCGTTTGATTGATTAAAGCATGGTTAATTAGGAACTCATTGTTATAATAAGTAAATTTGCTTATTTAATGAAAATCATGGTTATAACTAAGAGAAATTTTCTCTTTGAGACCTTGACACTTGATCTTAGTCATTGAAACTTTGAAATTTTGTATTAAAGTATATGATTTTTGCTTGGGGACAAACAATAGTTCAAGTTTGGGAAATTTGTTTAGTCGCTTTATTCTCATAATTAATAGGTAATTTCCCTCTAAATTTAAGAAATTAATGTTTAAATTCTACCTTTAATTAAACCTTATAGAAGATATTTATGCTTGTAGGTAAAGGATTGAAGAAAGAAGAGTAAAGGAAGAAAAGAGGAAAAATATGGCCATGCATAGGATCAAGACGCATCGAGTAAACATATGATCATGCATGCAAAACATGGCTATGCCTCCCTTCGAAAAGTGTAAGCCAAAAGGATCACGTAGAAGCACGACCATGCACTAGAAGGATAAAATGCTTACATCGAGACACAAGCAAGATGCACAATCGTGCTTCTTTTACTATAAAGCCAATTACATAATGACATGGCCATGTGCATGGTCGTACATATCCAAAATCCAAAATGAAATTCTTGAGATTCTCTTTTAAAGTTTCCTTTTGAGGACCTTTAAGCTTCCTACTTGGAAGAAGACTTTTTAGGCATTATTTAAAGAAGCAAATCATAAAGAATTAAAGGGAGAAGAGACCTGAAGAGTAAAAAAGGAGAGAGCTTTAAGAAAGAAAAGTAATCAAGAGAGAAAAAACAAAAAAGAAACTCGGAGGAAGAATGTGCATCCAATCAAGGCGATTCAAGAAGGAGTTCATGGCTTCTTTTGTAATTAACTTGATTATTTTCTCTTTTTCACTTTTCTTTATCATGAACTAAAACCCTAAGGCTAAGGTTATAAATAGATCTTGTGTGATAACTTTAGATTTCTTAATTCATTTCCTTTTAGTTTTCTTTTATTCATTCTTTGTGTTAATAATTATTGAGTGTTTATTGATATTGATTGACTGGCCATCTATCATGTTTAATTCTATGAACTGACTATCGAGAGATACTTTTCATGGAATGAATTTTCAACAACTCCCTTAATTTATTATATGTTGAGAAACTGAAGTGAAGTATTGTTATCATTATAAGTTTTATATGAAGAGGCAATTATAAGAGGTTTAACTTTTGTGTTGAGATACCTTTAGCTTAACATGTTCTTACATGTTGATTAATACTTGAGAACATTAATTAATTGCCTTAGTGACTTGATAGTAGCCCTAGATGAATGAACTAGTTGGTTGAGAATTAATAATCGATTAAAAGTTACCAAGTGAAATAAAACCCCTAACCATTCTTGCCCATTGATGGTTTCCTAATCTTAAAAGTGTTGAATTTTACTTTCTTATTTACAATTTCAATTGTCAATTGTTAATTAATTCTCTAGATAATAAAAGGAACAAGATACTTGGTACTTAAATTTGATTCTTATGGGAATGATATCTATACTCATAAGTATAATTTATTATTTCTGACCTGTGCACTTGCACTCTTAGGTTTTTTTTATACATAGCATGCACTCATCATCGTAAGTTTAGACTCCCCCATTCATTATATGATAAGAAATGAATTAAATGACAATAATATAATATAAGAAAGTGTTTTTATGAAATGTTTGAGATCAAGGTTAGATTGAATCCCTATCTCCCACTTGTATTGTCCTAAGAATCTAAATAGGGCAAATAAAAGCTACAAATGTATATGTGTTGACAAGTATAAATTTTAGATTCAAAATATCAAAGATCTTATAAATGGACTTTATCCACAAGTAATTTGGCTTGCTGCGGCTTTTAGAGTCTTTAAGCCTTCCTGTTCCCTAACATCAACATGGTCCAAAATTTGGGTGGTGATATAAGCTATGGCATTGCAATTCATGGCATTAATTTGCTTAGATAAATTGGCAATATGGGCATGCATAATCATCAATTGATCTACCTTTAGAACTTCAACTACCTTCCTCAGCATGGATCTTTTGGATGGCCATTGGTAACTATTAGTCTTCATCTCTTCAATTAATTGATAAGTCACATCCTCAGTCTTTGCCAGCTACATCTAGTATACTCCTTAATGATCAACTCAAACCATTATAAAAGTTTTGTAAGATAAGCCACTTGCATAAGCCATTGTAAGGACACTTTCTCAATAACTCCTTGAATCTATCCTAAATCTCATAGAGAGATTCTCCTTCCATTTGAGAAAAAAGAAAACTTAGTCATATTCGTTGGTAGATAAAACTTATTCAAAAAAGGTTATGATAATTACTCCCATGTGATAATTAAGCTTGGAGCTAGTGAATGATACCAAGACTTGGCTTTGTCTCTAAGTAAAAAGGACAATAATCTTAACCTAATAGCATCATCAAAGACTTCATTTTGCTTAAATGTGTCACAAATCTTTAAAAATGGTGTTCTATGAATATGTGGATCTTCAAGTGGTAAGCCTCTAAGTTGATTGTTTTGAACCATTTGAATGATTACTGGTTTGATTTCAAAGTTGTTAACAACTTGCCTTATAACTCCAAGTTGCAGTTCATTTAGCAATGGAACTTCATAGTCTTTATAAACCTCCCATTGTCATGATTATTCGCCATGGGTTACCTTCGATTTGGTTTTCTAATCTTTGTCTCCTTATACTTGCTCTAAAAGTTCCTTCAATCTTAGGATCAACAGGTTCAAGATCTTGCTCTACTTGGTCTAGACTTTTAGTCCTTTGCATGCAAGATGAAGTGTTCCGTTAGAAAACAAACAAAAGGAAAATAAAAATTCCAAATTAAGAATTGAATCAAAGTTTTCAATATTAAACATCATGTCCTTGATAATGGTATCAAAATTTTCTTAATGCGTCTAAGGGATAGACTTTTAATCTCACTTATTATTTTTTTTTTCTAAATATCCCTTTGACCCTTTTATTAAATTTAAAACTTGCTAAAAGCCATAAGTGTATGGAGATCGAGTAATATAATGAACAAATGTGCACAAATATCATCCTATAAAGATAAGAGCAATAAGTGTTAAAATATGATTCTTTTATGTTTATATGGAAACCAAATACTTATGAGTTTACAAGCTAAGCACTAACCTATTTATACTTACAAGGGATTAAATAAGTAAGAATCAAAACTTCTTAACTAGGCAAATATATAATTAGTGCTTGAAGAAAACATACTCTCAATCAATATAAGATATACTCATTAAAGCTCACTTTACCTAAAAATATATGAAATAAGCTCTAAGACTTGTACACTTTGCTTAGGCAAATTCTTTATCTTTCTCTTACTTTCTAATATTTCTTAGGTTCATTTTGAGGTTCTTATACAGGTTAGGAGCCTAAAAACTAACAAGTAGACAGAAAGATAGTTTTTTACAAAAGACTAGAAAAAAACTAGCCATTATTGACTGAGTAGGTTATTCAAATTAATTGAATGAGGTGTTTGTCCTTAAATGGGGATACTCATAATTCCTTAAGAGACTTGCCATATCGATTGCACTTATCACTACACTATACTTGCGAGTTACAAAAACAAATAGTTTTTGGTATTGTTGTTAATAAGTTATTATTAAATAACTTGAATTTTCTACCAATTTTATTTGTTTAATGTTAGTTTTATTTTCTATACTTTTAGTGTTCTATTTCAATTTATTTTTGGTTATTTTTACTTAATTATCTATTTTTATTTATGCAAGGTAGGCATTCTCTAAGAATTACTTTAACTTTTTACACAACACATTTGATTCGGCTAAGAAGAGTAGCAAAGATAAAGAGAAACAGGTAGAGGAATTTGATTTAATAAGAAAAAGAGAAACCTACTTAATTGATAAACATGGCACTTTCACATTAAAGGCCAATGAAAGACTTTGCAATGTTAATGGTTGAAAAATACTACTAGATGAAGCTGCTTATAATTATGAATTGAAAAATCTTTACAACACTATGTTTCCATCCTTTCATGGGCTAGCTTTTGAAGATCCTTTGACATTCATTAGAGATTTCTACAATACTATTCAAACCTTTTCTTTTCATAGTTTAAATGAAGACCAATTGAGTATGAGATGTTTTCCTTATACCATGAAAGATCAAGCTAGGTTATGGTTCATGTCTTTACCACTTGGATCTTTAACTATATGGGAAGTTGTCTATAACAAATTTGTGGGAAATTTCTACTCTTATAAAAAGAGAATGAGCTTAGAGGAAAGATGACAAATTTTAGCCAAATGAAGGGCAAGCCATTCTGTAAAGCATGAGAGAGATTTAAGATGTTATTAATTTCATATCCATATCATTGATATCCCTTAGAGCTTTAAAACATTTTTCTTTTTATGATGAACTCTCTCATCTAAGTTAAACTATGATTGACAAAGTTATAGATTGAGCTACACGGGAGCAAATAACCTAAGAAGCCTTTCATTTATTTGATATGCTTAGAGCGAATTCTAAACATAAAAATGTGAGTGGAAAAAGATGTGGAATGTATATAGTCCACTATCAACAATAATAAAGATCCTGCTACACATATTGTCGAGCTTGCACGATAAATAGTCATCATTATTCGATGATTAAAGTGATGTAGTTATTATAATAAATCATAGAAATGCGATCCATGTGGAGAATTTGGCTATAGTGCTTATATTTACCCATCAAATTTCTTAAACTTCTTTAATAGAGGGTATGAGCAAGAGCAAGTAAATGCCCTAAATTACTATAATGAAAGGCCAAGGAATGATCAATTCTCTAACACCTATAATCCAAGATAGAAGTCATTTAAATTTCTCATGGAGAAATAATCAAGAGAACACATAAGTTCAAATTTAGCCTTCTTATTAATAAAAGAAATAATCTCTTAAGAAAACTCTTAAAAATTTCATTCGTGTTTGCTAAAAGAGCTATGATATTTAATTCCAACAACAATAAGTATTTTGATAGAAATTATAAGTATAAATAGGATAAATTGTAGAAAAAAAAAATCAAGATACAAAACAAAGGCAATTTACGAAGCCATCTTAAATAACCAAAAGCCATTACAATCTTAAAAAGTGGTAAGGTAATTAGTAGATAACGCAGGTGAATAAGGAATAAATAAAGATATGAAGCTAATAGAAGAAAAAAAAAAGGATAGCCCATTAGAGGAACCACTTATAAGTGATCCTCAAAGAAAGCTGAAAAAACATCCATTTTCCAATCCAAAAAGCTAAAAAAACCTTATGTGCCATCAACTCCATTCCCATAAGTTAAAGCAAAAGATGCAAGTTGATATTTTATGACATGCTTTTTATGGTTAACATAAATTTAGCTTCAATTAATGTTATTAATAGTATCCCATTTTATGCTACTTTTTTTAGGGAATTAAATACTAACAATTATAAGTTTGAACAACTTGAAAAGGTAATGGTTTTAGAAACTAAAAATGCAAAATTGCAAAGAAACAAAAACTTATATAACTAAAGTCACGTTAGACTTATGAGCAATTATTAATTTAATGCTATATATTATTTATTTGCAACTAATTAGGTATAGAGAAATTAAAATCTACGATTATATCTTTAGAATTAGAAGATCAATCTATTATTTATCCTAGAGATATAGTGAAAGATATTTTAGTCCAAGTTTAGTTCTTTACATAAGGTTGAAGTTATGATAGATATACATGAAGTTTGGTTCTTTACTTCGTTTTTTTTTTCTTATAAACTTTGACTAAATAGGAGCTTAATGAATCTTTATTTACAATGTGAAACTATATCTTTACTATGTATCGTAATGATCTCTTTTTACAATATGAAGCTACATTGGATCTTTACTATGTAAGAAAAAATTTTATCTTTAAGTGTGTTCTCATTTCAACACATGCCAAAATTTTTATTTATCATGGTTCTATTCTAATAAGTATTTCTTATCTTAATGATGATGATCATGATGCGTATGAATTTTTATCAATTTGGCAACATTAATTGCTTTTGGATTTTTTTTTCATAAACGTATTTAAACATTGAGATAATGATTTTTTTTATGACTTAACCAACACACATTGGCATAGGAAACTTTATATGCTTAATTCAATGGATTTGGAACATTTCAGTTATATATATTAGGTAAAAAGAAAAGGAAAAGTTCTAATTACCTCAATAATACTAAAGTTATCTCCATGATTGAAATGAAGTTGTGAACTTAAAAGAGCCTACTTAACAAAAGAAATGAATGGGTTTTTTTAACCTTATATGTGTATTTGGTTTCAATTGCATCATGTTATGTCATGATTTTAAAAAGGCTTAGGCATTCCAAAAATGGGTCAAGAAATACCTATATTGATATCATAATGATGAAATTTTTTTATAACTATTCTAATATTTAACTTATAATTAACTATTACTTGCTTCATGTCCTTTTAGCAAGTGTTGCCTCTAGCTACCTCTTATTGGCAACAATACCATTTCGTTATAGAATAAGTGATGTGTTTCCATTACTAAAGGGGTTGTTCCTCAGTTGCAACTCTTGCCTTATTCATTACCCAAATAAAGGATTATAATATATGAAAATTATAACGACACAAATTAAAATCTTATTCCTATATTACACGTACCACCAATTCCACATGCATTTATTTTTTAAGGAAATTGAAGTCACACATTTGACAATAATAAAATCTTGCCTCAATATATGATAGTGTTGCACTTGAGCGTAATGAAGATATTAGTCTGATTATAACCTAATTCATCTAATGTTAAGAGATTGTTTGTAACTTTTTTGGCAAATAATTCAAATGTCAATAATATCTTCACCAATTTCAAAAATAGTCCTTTAGAAGTCCCTCCAAAATAGCTTTTAAAAATGAAATAAGAAACTTCACATCCATTTTTTTTGCTTCAAGCATAGGCTAATCAAATGTATCCAATCTTTCAATACTAGAATGCTCATTTCTTTCAACAATTTGCTCCATTTCTTTAGGGAATGTGAAGTGCACAAGTACGTTGAAAGAGTCTATTTTTTCTTCACTTATCAGTCCATGTGCAACAATTAACTAATATATTAATTATAAGATAGATGTATATATACATTTCGAATATAAATGTATATATACATTTCAAAAAAA
>CATIWR010625700.1:0-10209 GCA_949677035.1 Omphalea diandra | reverse complement strand
TATATATATAACTATAAAAATTTTATATAAATATATAAGATATTTATCTCTTTTTTTTATATATATAATTTAGATATATATATATATATATATATATATATATATATATATATATATATATGCATGTTTTAGGGTTTTCTAAACCATATAGTGCCCACATATTTTCAAAAAACATTTTTAAGAGAGAAAAACCCTAGTGCTAGCACACAACCCATTTTGGAAAGATTCTATTTGTATGGATACCTATATAGGGCGATCATCCTTTAGTGACACCTTGATCTGACTTCAAGCTCGAGGCAAGGTGTTACCGGTGTAAACCCCCTCTTGGCCTTCTAATATAGTTGACACTTTTCACATGGATTGGTAGGATTTGTATCCTTTCCTTTCAATTTAATTAAATTGCATGGATCTTTGGTGGGTTTCCATGTAAAAAATTTTTGTTTTTCCACTATGCATATTCTATAAAAGCTAACACAGATAACTATATGGGATCTTAAGACCATTGAACCTTCCCCTATAATGCTCCTAAGAAGCTTAAGCATCTGTAAGCATACCACTTACTATATAAGGGGCTAGGATATCAATATGTTTAACATAGAAGCATAAAGGGCCATATATTGCATACTATTTATTATGCATGAGATATAACACAATGATGGTCATAAAGGATTGGTTTTTCTCCCTAACTCTAGTTAAAGTAACCATCTTAACGAGGATGAATGGAGGGAACTAACTAGATAGTTAATCATTCCTTCATGATGATGGTGGTTAAAGCATAATAATAACTATGAATAACAACAAATATCACAAGGCTATTCATATCATAGGGATGACAAATCTCTCCCTCAATCATTACCAAAATAACATTAAGACAATGTAAACAATATGGAAGAAAGCATAAGCATGTAGAAGATAAGATCACAAGCATAAGAATCATAAAATCTAACCTTTGACTTGATAATTGCTTTATTATTTGGATGAATCAGGGTCCTAGATCATATGAACCACCCCTATTCTATCATTAAAACTTATTAATGACAGGTTAGTGCTATATAAATAACCCTTTGAACTATAAGCGTACAGGTTATTAAGTAATAAAGTGTATAATAGTACAAATATCATTCCCACGAGGATAGTGCAATAAGTACTAAGAGTATTATTCTTTATATTATTATAAATCTTAATTGAAAGAAGATTTAAACTAGAATTATAACTATGTAAACTATAAATAAATTAATTGTAAAGAAAACAATCAGTAGAAAAAGTTTAGTTAGGGGTTCAACTTCACTTATTAACTACTTATGACTTTGAATCTTTCATTCAATTGATTCATTCACCTAGTGTTACTATCAAATCACTTAGGTGATTAATTAATCTCTCTAGAGTATTAATCAACATTCAACAAAATGTTAAACTAAAGGTCTCTTAACTCACTAGTTAAACATCATGTTATTGTCAAACAATGAAAGATCATCATGATAGTAATAAACTATTAAGGTTTCTTAACACATAATAGATTAAGGGAATCATTGGAGGTCCATTTCATGAAAAACATCTTTCGATAGTCGATTCACAAAACTTTAATATGATTAAGGGCCCTTTAATTAATAATTGCAAGCACACAATGATTGCTAACATTATAATGAATAAAACCAAAAGAACTTAAATTAGATAATTATAAAAGTTAAACAAGATCCATCTACATCCATAGCATTAAGAAAATTAGCTTATAATGGAAGTATGAAAGAAGAAACAATCAAACTAATGATATTTGAAGCCATAGACTTCAATACTTAAAGCTCTTGAATGATTGCCTTCTTGTTCCTCTTTGCTCCTAAACCCTTACTTAATTGATTTATTAGCTTTTTTTTATGACTAATTGATGCCATAGATGTTCCAAATTCATAGGATTTTTCCTTCTTAAATAGCACTCTTTAGGTGTTTACTAAGTAGGAAGCTTGAAGGATTGGAAAACGAATAGATTAGAAGGGCATTAAAAATTTCATTTACGGCTTTCCAAGGGTGCATGGTCGTGTTTCTTAGGTGATTGACAATGTATTTTTGCAATTCCATGTGTTTTAAAGGATGCATGGTCATGTATTTACAGTGCACAATTATGCATTGAAGTCGTGTGTGCTAGAAACATTCTGCCTGATTTGATTCTTATGCGTATGGTTATGCAACATAACTATGCTCCATTGTGACTTATTTTTGACCTTGAATATATTTGAATTAACTCAAGAATAAAAAATAAAAGTTATAGCCTTAGGTTTTAACTTTCTAATGGCTTTTAAATCTCTATATTTGGGGTTCTTTAGAGAGAGTTATTCCTAAAAAATTGAGTGGTACTCAAAACTAAACTTAGGTTACCTATAAAACACTAATTTACTTCTTTTAATCCTTTACACATGTAAAATTAACATAATAGCATTAATATTTGAAAAGAATTAATTATGAAATATATGTAAATTATGCACCAAACACTTATAAGGCACCCTTAAGAAACACTAGAGAAGGAAAGAAACAGATGGAGAAGATTAAAATCACAAATTGTTCTCAATCAAAGAGGGCTTTATGTACCAATCGATGGTTTGTACAACCTTCTTGGTAGTCTGAACATACCATAAATAGATTTGTACAATCCTCATAAACTAGGTTTTGAAAGAAGAAGAAAAAGAATGGGGAAGAAAATGAAGGTTTAGAAGGGTATTAAGATACTCCTTTTCTGTTATTTTGCCCTAAGAGGATCTATAGTTTGATTTTATCCTCCAAAGTGTAAGGTACATGCACAAATAGAAGTTATAATGCTGAAGTTATCATCTTGGATCTTTGTGTTAATAGTTTAAGGTTTAGTTTTCTATGTTTAAGGTTATTTATAGGGTAATTTCAATAAGCTTTAGTTATGATTTTTCAAGCCTCTCTCTCCTCTTCAAATAAGGGGGGATTTATAGATGATGGATGGGTCGCTTGAGCCAAGAGAGCTCTAATTGCACCTTAGAACTACTCATAATAAGAAAGAAAGGTGAGAAATTTCTAGATTTAGGATTTATAAGTGTAGATATAACCAAAGAGTTAGTTGTATAACCCTCTATGTTGGTTGTACAATCGTGAAGTTAATAAGGATCAAGGTTTTAGAACCTTTTTCCTACTAGGGTTCCTATCTTGGCTACACAACCAAGTTATTTGTTGTACAGTAAGCTAGCTATATAACCATTTAAAAGGTGGCAAGATGGTTTTTGAATCGGGCATAATTGGTGTTGTCCCTTAGCACTAAGAAGGGGAATTGGTGTATAAAAATTTCAATGACAAATAAGAGGGGAAGAAGAATGAGTAGAATAGAGACAACGATTTATGGTGGTTTGGGTATAATTGACCCTACGTCCACTCCCCAATTTACCAATTGGGTATTTCACTATCTCAAGGTGTTTTCAAGCTCACACCCAACTTGTACAACTTGTGTTTTGATGGGTCACACACAACCTTACAATAATGTGTTTTTAGGCTAACACACAACATCACAACAATGTGTTTTTAGGCTAACACACAACCTCACTCAAGTGTTTCACTAGGCTCACACTTAAACCTTTCTTAAAGTGTTTTTACAGACTAGCACTACAACCTTACAACTTGTTGTTTAATGCTCACACCTAATACTTACAATTTCATAAAGAAAATTGAAGAAAATGAGTAGCAAAGATTGAGAGCTTTAAGGACTTATCATAAATTTCTTAGCAACCTTATTCATGGCTATTTGGTGGAGTATTTACACCTAAACTTCACTAAAGAGACATTACATAACATAGCTTACCAAATCTTTGAGACATGTTTAACAGATTCTGCATTAAATGCTTGACAGTCTTAATTCGCGGTCGCTACTACTCGTTAGCAATCGCGAAATCCAAATTCCATATGGAAAACCCCATTTGTGTCTAACAACTAGTCCACGTGGTAGTTTCTCATTGATTCACTAGGAAAATATAGTTGTTGCCTTTCACCTGCTCATAAAGTAACGGTCGCGACTAAGGATGCAAATTTCTCTGTCAAAATGATCAACTTCTTCTTCATGATTCTCGGTTGCTACCCATAAGTTGTTATCGCGATTTTTGACTTTCAACGGTCACCTGAGACACTTGTCATGCTCTGGCTGTGGACTTGGTTCCCTCTTAAGGCTCTTCAAAATTTGCGGTAGCAATTCTGATGCGACACAGACAGCGAAATAGCTTGTCACTTTGGACTCCTTCTTTTGGATGAGTCACGGCTGAGAAGGACTCCGCAATTTCGCCTGTCTGATTTCTAGTAAGACTTCACAAGGATCGCAGTAGCAAATATGAGATTGCGATCGCGATTTAGAAGTCAACTTGAATTTTAAGAGTTCCATCCAACTCCACTTGAAAAACCTACTAAGTTCTGCAAAACAATGCTTAAATAAACCATTAATAGTGATCAATCTACTTTGTCAAGATCAAAAGAGTTCTTAGTATTAGGATTAATCCTCCTAGTCCAACATCAACTACCTTATAAGGAGTCTAAGTATAAGGGAAAAAAACCTTTGAAGTTGGTTCATTTAGACGTAATTGGGCAAGTGAAGCAACCATCAATAAGTGGGTATATATCATCAATGACTACTCCAAGTTTGTCCTGGTCAATTTTATAAAGGAAAACTTTAAGGCATTTGAGAAGTTTAAGAATTTTATAGACTAACTTGAAAGTAAACTAAATAGGAGATCAAATGTATGTGCACTAATAATGGAGGAGAGTATATTTCAAATGAATTTAGTGATTATCTAAAAGATTGTAAAATTATATGATAATTGATATGCTCAGAGAGACCACAGTAAAATGACATCATAAAAAGAGAGAATCAACATCTTCTAAAGATATGTAGAAACCTATTACATGCAAAGAACGTGCCTAGTCACTTTTGGGTAAAAAGTATAAGGATGGTGACATATGTCACTAACAGGCCACCATAAGCATAACTTGGATATTTTTCACCCTTCCAAAAATTATGGAATATAAAAAACCAATAGTTAGTCACTTCAAAGTCTTTGGATAAGTATGGTATTTGTTTGTTCCTGATCACTTGCAGATGAAGCTTGATAAAAAAACATTACGATGCATCTTAGTAGTCGTCACAGGAGGTAATATTGGTGAACTAAAGATGAAGCTACAATATACATTAGAGAAACAAGATCCTAAAGAAAGCTTATCTTTGTAGTTAGAATATAAAAAGCAACAGAAAGAAGAATAAAAAGATGAAGAAGAAACTTAGGATGATGTCACTCAATCTAGTTATTTTTAGCAAATAGAGGAACATATAACCACAATAATGCAAATTAAAAAAGATAAAAGAGAAGCTACAACATTTGAGAAAACCAAATTTGAAGTAAATAATGCACTTTAATTGAGGAAAATACTATTAAAGAGCTAAAAACATTTAAGAAGTAGCCAAAAACAAAGAATGGAGAAAGGCAATGAAAAAAGAGGTTATAACATTAAGGCTAAACCAAACCTAGGAGTTAGTGACAAAACCTGAAGGAGTGAAGCCCATATCTTATAAATGGGTTTATGAGGTGAAGACTCAGCCAAATGGATTGATATAAAGATATAAGGCTTGATTATTAGCTTGTGGATTCTCATAGCAATATGGATTGTACTATGATGAGACACTTAGTATTGTGGCAAAGATAACTATGGTTTGCTTCCTTCTAGCCTTAGCAGCCAATAAATCATAAAGGTTATGGTAGATACATGTGAAGAATGCATTCCTACATAGAGAGTTAGATCGGGACACGTACATAGAGTATTGAAGATCATAATCATCCATAATACATTTATAAGTTGGGAAAAGTTCTTTATGATTTAAAGTAGGCTTCTAGAGTATGGTATAGAAAGATAGTCAAGTTTTTAATGTACAATGGTTATGCACTAGCAACAACATACTCAAGTTTATTCATGAAGAAACAAGATGATAAACTAGCAATCTTGTTAGTATACATTGATGATATCCTAATCATAAGATATGAAAAAGATAAATTAGTCAGCTTGGAGAAAACTTGGCAATACAATTCAAAATAAAGGAGTTAGGAGAGTTAAGGCATTTTCTAGGACTAAAAGTCGAGCAAATAAAAGAAGGATTGTATTTATGCTAAAACAAGTATGTGAATAATCATCTGTAAAAGTTTAAAATGCTCAAATGACAAGTCAATCTAAAACACAAGTGACAGTTAATATGAAATTATGCGTAGAAGAAGGCAATGAGTTAGATGATACAATCATGTATAGACAATTAGTAGTTAGTCTTATCTATCTAACTATCATTTGATCAAATATCACATTCGCATTTACAATAGCTAGCAAATTTATGCAGAAGCCATAAAAGTCTCACCTAGATACAATTTGATGAATATTTTGCCGCATCAAAGGCATAATTGACTTTGGCATATAGAACAAGAAAGTGAAGAACTTAAGATTAGTAGCCATTATGATGCAAACTTTGTCAGAGATCCCCACACTCATCGATCAAATATAAGGAATGTGTTTAAGCTTATATCAAAATTAATTTCTTGGTGTAATAAAAGGCAATTAATAGTATCACTTTCCACTATAGAGTATAGAGCAACAACAATGGCAACTCAAGAGAGTATATATGATTATTGAGTAATTTACATCAGCCAATTAATTGCTCAATACTTATCCATTGTGATAATCAGTTAGCTATTTGATTGATGAAGAATCCAGTATTTCAGGCACAAAGAAAATATGTAGAGATTCATCATCAATATACAAGAGAGACGATGCTTTAAGGAAAAATCTAAATTCAAACTATCAAGATTAAGATAAAATTACAGATATCTTTACAAAGGAATTAAGTCTAGCAAAAATTTTGGAGTTTACTTCAACTCGGGATGGTATCTAAATCGAAGAAAGTCAATGTTGAAGGGGAGTTTTGAGAATGCAATAGTTGACTTTATTGTTATAGAGTACCAAAATCTAGAATCCTTTACTAACTTGGAGCAATTATGCATAAGAAGAAAAGACTAGATGGTATTGGACAATTAATAGCTAATGCCAAGTTATTATATCTTGAATTATTTTCTCCTACTTTCTTAGCATATATATCAGTATGACTGTGTCATTTGAGTGTACAAAAATAAATGAAATATCAAATAAATGAGTTATTGAGTTGTGTATAAAAATTAATGAATGAAAGTGTCTAAAATAAGAAAATGAGGTGTGAGGCATTGTAAAGAATAAATGAGTGTGCGATAAAATTATACAAATAGTTTTTAAGTTTTCATAAAGTGTGAGTTAGTTCTCCATCTTGTAAAAGTTATTTTTCAAAGTCAATAAAGTTATATTTTCTCATCGCCCATTTTTTTAAGAGTCCACATCAATATTACTCTACTCAAAGGTACTTGTCTTATTCTCAAAGCTACCAATTCCATACTAAAAACTATTTTGCACCATGCTTAAAAATAAGATATTGTATTTAAGTCATACATGCTAGAATTATTTAGAAAAGCCTACTAATAACTAAATTTGTTTGTCTAAATCTACATTTTCAAATGAATTTCACCTATTCATGATTTTCAAGCTATAAGATATTTACATTCCACCAAAACTTAGAAAAATAATCAAACTTTAGCATCACTAACTTTGATATATATTGATTGATTTTGTATATATTTTTCATTATTATTGCTACAGGTAACAAATGCAGTGGATCATGTTCAAAATGGCACAGAAGCCCTTATAACTGCAAAGAGCTTACAAAGGAAGTCAAGAAAATGCATGATGATTTCAATCATTTTGCTCTTAATCATTGCTATTATAATTGTGCTTTCTATTTTGAAACCTTGGAAGAAGTAACCAATTGACAAAAGGACTATCTCGACCGAAGTCTTTTTTTTTTTTTTTAACTACTAATATCCTCCCAAACATGCAAGACATCATAACATAACCTTTATAATAGTTTCATTTTTCTCTATTCTAATTTATGGAATCTTTGTTCATAATCATGATGCCTTCATGCTAGATTGTAATAGAATACAATATATATGATCAAGTAAATTTCAATTATATCATATCATTTTGTTTAGCATAATTTATACTAATGGACATTAATCTATTAGCCAATTTAAAAATTTTTATAATGGGTTAATTACTATAACTCTTGTTTTTTTTTTTTTTTTACATTATACTATTGAGTGATCTACTTTTATATATATATTATATTAAACTTTCTTTAATTTTTGTGTCGCTAAGCTATACATTGTTTTGTTCAATTAATTAATTACTATGATCCCTTAGATTTTACCATCTTATAATACTTGGTTCTTCATTTTTATATTATTATAGAAAAATACCCTTTAAATTTAATTTCATTCAGTTGATGAGATGTAAATAAGGAAAAACACCTACCTAATATGTACAAATTAAAATAACAGATAACATCATTATCTGTATCTAAATTTTGGCAAAGTTTTAGTGGTATTAAAACTTACTTGACCTCCTAATGAGTTTTGAAAAAATGTTTGTGCAACTAAAAAAGTACTTCTAAAATATTGACAATTAAAAAAAAAAATACTTATGCACTTTATGAGTAAGTTCAATATTTGAATATAATAATTATTTTCTTTCTTGAGTGCAATGTTTCGAACAAATGTCAATAATAAAATTCTTGTTTTAACACATATTGAAAGCTTTGTACTTATGAAAATGTTTGAATGTACATTTATGCTTGCTCTTTGAAGTGTATTAACTTATTCCTAATTTGTCAACGATTACATTTTATATTGGTAATATACTAATAATCTTTTGCTAATTGTGATTGAAAATGAAGACCCATAATTTGATATTAGGAGAACATAAGTACAATGACTTGTTATATGATGATGTTGCTTTCAAGGAGGTGTCATATTTAATTTTAGAAATCTGTATATTAACTTTTGCAAGGTTGAAGGCTTTGCCTCTTGCACTTCTTGCTATTTTAGGGATTATAGTTATAAGTATCTAACAGTGGAGGTGGACATGGTGCTTCTATTAATTCAAAAATACAAAGATCTTACATGTTGCTCATAAGTTACAAATCTTGCTTTGGATCATGACTTGGTTTGGCAAGTGCTTCAAGAGCCTCTCAAATAATTTGAATTAAAAGGGTCTAGATAATTTGAATTGAGTAAAGTTAAGCTCATGAATGAATTGGGTTTAGTAAGCTTGAGTCAACCATTGTTAAAAAGTTAGAATTAATTTATTACTTAGTTAAGTTCAAACTATTATATACCTATATTTTTTAATATATTTTTTCTGATATAGATTGCTTATTATATTTTCCTTAGGTAGTAACATCAATACAAGAGAGGTGACTTGAATTGAGTAAAGGTTAAACCTATAAATCAATTGGGTTCAATGAACTTAGGTCAACTACTGCTAAATAGTTTTATACACACATACACACACTCGAATCGATCAGATATCTAATGGATTTAAAAATTTAATATGCTAACTCAATCTAAAACTTTAAAAATTTTAAAAATTCTGATCCTATTTCAATCCAATTGAATTGATTATCATTTAATTTTTGAATTAATTTCTCAGATTTGTATCGAATTTTCAAATTTATTTATGCACCCCTAATCCAAAAAGCACTACATTTATAACATGCCACCTTCCAAATCCTATCTAACTCTCCCAAATTCAAATGCCACCTCTTTTCAATAGTCTTATCCCTCAACAAATCCAGTCCTTAAGCATAAATACAAATATTGGAATACAAACCTTGCCTTATATCATTAACCAATCTCTTATTATCAACACTACTACTAAAGTTCCCTTTTGTCTTCATACAAGGTCAAAAAGTTGCCTCCTTTATGGTTGAATCCCTTCAACTAATCATCGAGTGAAACTTGTTTTTAAAAATTATGGCAGCCTCATCACAAGTTGTATAGATGAAAATCTCATAATTAGAGCTAAAAAAGAAGAGACACTTGGTAAATGGTAAGTGGGCATCGAAGTCCTATGTTTTATTTTAATTTATTTTGTGATTTAGTTTTTGATAACAAGGTATTGATGGTGATGGTGGTATTATTTTTGACTTATTGTGGGAAAGTTATGGTGGTGAAGGAGGAGAGTTTGTTAGAATAACACTGTGAGGTTTTGAAAGTGATAAGAACATTTGTCTGTTGAATATATATATATATATATATA
>CATIWR010625574.1:0-20075 GCA_949677035.1 Omphalea diandra | reverse complement strand
TATATATATATATATATATCTATATATAGGTTTGGTTCAGTTATTTTGGTATGGGAATGTTATAATACAGTTTGGTTAGATTCTTGATTTAGGTAATATAAAATCTACGATACCGTTCCGTTTTAAAAAATCAATTCAGTTTGGATATTTTACTATTCACATTAGGATTTTGGTTTCGGTTCAATACAATTCAATTATTTGGTCTAATTTGAGAATCTCTGAGCCCGTGCTCTCCCCTAGCCGACAAAATTTTCGTTAGTAGTTAGTTCAAAAACCCGATTGAATTACTGACAAAATTTATTTGTCGGTACATTCGTCGATAAATCGACGCAAATCCATTAGTGAGTTAAAAGCTTATATTTTTATTTTTAAACATTTCGTCGAAAATCTGTCAGGGATATTTTTAATTTTTTATTGTTCCATATGTAATTTGTCGGTAACTTTTAAGGATTTTTTTTAATTTATAATATTAATATTAATATTTTTAATATATGTGTGTGTGTGTGTGTCAAAGTTTGATACAAATAAAACTATAAAACTAATTACCTTTTGCATCATCCTGATCGACCAAATTTTCATTAGCAGTTGCGGAGGCATTAGGATCAGATGTAGGAGGAACAACAGCAGTAACAACAGTTGGTTGTTAAGGAGGAGGTGAGGTGGGTGGTATACGCATCTGCAAATCAGATGGAAGAGGTATCCCAACCTATTGGGACATGACGTGCAACCAATCCTCCATAGTGCAACCAATCCTCCATAGCTCTCATCCGTGAATTGACTAACTACACATGGGCATGATAGAATGTGATCCTCTCATCTACTCGCCTCTCGACCTCTCGCTGCATGTCCTCAGCTGAAGGTGAGAGAGCTAAAGAAGAGTTGGCACTCGAGGACTCGCCATAGAAATGTAGGGCATGATCACCCATATTATTGATATGACCCTTCACCTGGCCCCTCATTGCCAGTAGGAAAATCTCGCGCTCGTCCACCTAATAAGGCTCATTGAATCCTGGAGGCAGCTGCAATAGTTGCTCACGATGTCGGGGAATATTATCCTACATTTTGTAAAGTATGAGAGATATAAATAATAATTAATGAAAAAATAAAATATAAATATGTAATTATGACATACATTAATTTTCCTCAACCGTGCATCAGCGAATGTCTCCATGCCATGTTGCTTTATATGTGTATACACAAAAACATTGATGGAACAACTTCCCATCCCAACTGTCGAACTTGTTATTAAGGTAATGAAAAGAAGAAATTAAAAAAAAAACTTAAGCAAAAAAATTAAATAGTAATTTATAAATGTGAAACACTTTCTTACTAGTTGTCTGGTGTGGTCATAATGGATATAGACCCCCTATGTGCCTAGATGGACTTGAACTAGGACTTCATTTCTTTCTTTGTCTGTTCAAGCTGGCCTGACGAGACACAACCTGAGCATGTGAAAAACTCCACTGAGTTTGTCAGTGGTCCCAAACCTCATCCGGCATCTGGGTCTCATTGCCTTATGCTTCAAATCATTAAACATATCCTTCTATCTCAAAAAAGCCTTCTTAAAGAAGACTGTCTGAACCAAGGCATCGATCATCTGGTCCCACTGAAACTGTTTTTGTACCAATAATAAACACACACAAAATAGTAAATAAAAAAATTATTTTTTAAATATTTAACTAAGAATTATAAATATTCCTTACCTTGAACTTCTCCCTGTAGAAGGTTTTCACAAACAGTGGGACCTTCTTCCAGGTGTAGCCATCATGATGGATCTTCTGCTTAAAGATCTTCAAGCACACATAGGAGAATCTAGTAGATGGATACAAACTAAAAAATGAAAAAAAAAAAAAAGTTAGTGTTACAATTAATAAGATAAAGAATGAGAAAATAAATAGAAAATATAAAAAATAATATGAGAAAATAAATAGAAAATATAAAAAATTAATTATTACATACCTTCCATGTTGCAAAGAAATATGAGGTCGTAGCTTGGACACAAAAACTATATATGCCTCATCCTGATATGTCGACATAGATGAAGTTTAAGGAGGATTAGGAGCAGGGGATGGAGCTAAAGGAGGAGTTGAACCTGTAGGCAAAGGCGACGTGAATGGAAGTCCAGGCATTGAAGTCAATGTGTTGGATGGCTGAAATGGTGGCAGAGGCAGCCTGTGATCATGGGTATGTCCTCTACCTGGCATACTACCTCAGGAAGGTATACTCAAATTGTTAGGTATACAACATGTCATTTGAATGTACATTTAAAATTATATATCTAATATAATGTTTACATAACAAAAGTTCTATACACATTAATGTAATTAAAAGTTAAAAACACTGAAATTTTTATTTACTCTGAATCATCATACTTTATATCACCTTTAAATACTATATCTTCTGATGATTTGATTCTAATTGTAGATTCGTGTCATTGCCAAATTGAATATCTTCATTTTCATTATTTAATTCGATGAACGACTCATTCGAATCATTTAAAATTTTTTATGGCTCATCCTCTATAATTTTTATGAGAGGTAAATTTTGGTCCACATCTTCTTGAAATGGAGGTTGAGATGATGTCTAATGCGAATTAAGTAGCCAAGAGCAAAGATCCATTAACAATGCCTCAAGGACCAATTATAAGGGCAAAAGCAAAAAGGTTCAAGGATGTCATTCAAGATGCAATGCAAGGATTGTGGAATAATATTTTCACTATTGAAGATTGCAAGGATTTGGGTCAAATTTTGGGATTAAATGGTTTGAGTTTCCTTATTTAAATTTGCAATTATTTGGGAGTTAATTCAAGTTTTCCTATATTTATATTTATTTAGGAGTTTAACTTTTATTTGTTTTCCTATTTTATTTGGGATGTAACCCTAGGGGACTATATATATATTGTATCCCACTTATCAAAAGGACAGTTGACTTTTTCCTATAAAGGCTTTGTGTTTGTGAGATTAATTCTCAATTTTGATTCTTGCAAAGAATCGTTTTGAATAATCACGGCTAATTACTTTGATTTGTTCACAACATACCAAGGTCCTCTGGCACAAGTTCGCCTTTGGGTTGAGATTTTTTCCTTGTTCGAACTTGATCTGGCGTTCTGAGGGACTTGCTTCTAAGTGTAAAATTGTTCGATCTCAAGGTAGGTCGCTTGGGGTTCACATCAATGTCTCAATAACAGATTCGTCATTTATTTCAACAAATGATCTAGCTTTAATTTTGAATACTGCCCACCAATCAACTTTATCCCAATGTAAACTGGGATAAGGAAGATAGTTCACTTGACAAGCTTTCATCATTAATATTGAAGGTTCGTATTTATTAAACTTGCACTTATAGTTGATTTCGACAAAATTGTAAATTTCATGCACTTTCATTCCAACATTATGCGATGGATCAAACCATTCATAATTAAACAAAACGGTTCTTTTTATCGAAAATGTTGGATACTCCAACTGTAGCACCTCGATTAGTCGATCATAATAGTCATTTGTATTTTCACTGTAGTACCTTTAACACTTACTCCATTATTGATTGATGCCCTATTGGAACCATATTTTTAGTGTGAAAGTTGTATCCATTTACAAAGTAACGAGATACATAGCCACACTGTGCAGTGAACCTTAGGCAAGATTTACAATAAATTAATAATTCCATTTGTTGGATCAGTTGCCTAAAAAAACAAAATAACTCATTATCTATATTAATTATATAATAATTACTCTTATAATTTATTATTATACTATTAGCTAGTGTATCACATATGACTCGAAACAATATCGAGATTTTATCTCAAACATTTTATCAGCACTTATCGGTGGATATATTGGGAAAAGTGTACTTCAATAAGTCAATGTATAAGTTTCATAAAATTAACATAATATAATATTAGTATACCATTGTTTTCACAATTACAAAATAAAGAGTAAAATTAATATTATAACTTACTCGACATATTTTGTTACTTCACGACAGTTCAGAAGAATATATGTTTGAACTACGTGATATTTTTTTGTTTGTCAATATTTTGCTTTTAGGTATGCTAAATGGTCTACTTGGATGAGTGAATATTAACAAATTTCTTGGAATATTGAATATTTCAGAGTTTCCACTATCATCATATCGAGGTTCCCTTTTGTGCCTTGTATACACATGCAGTTTGGAATAATATGAGCAAAATGACGACGCTTCTTCAATTAATTATGCATTGTATATAAAACCTTCAATCCGAGCTTTATTTTTCACATTATTTTTAAATGTCGAAGAAATCTACATCATACAATATATGAATAGATTAAAAATTAATAGATTAAAATTGAAAGGACATGTATAATGGAAATAATGAATTTAATGTACCTCTCAAAATGATACATCCATCTATACTTCACATGCCATGCTTGTTTTGCTTCATATGCCAAGTGTACAATTAGATGTTCCATTGAATCAAAGAAACTTAGAGGAAAATTTTGTTCCAACTTACACAAAATCAAAGGAATGTCAATTTCTAAACGTGTCATGTCTTTCTCCTTAATTTAGGATGCATTGAGTTCTTTAAAAACCATACTCAACTCTGTGAGAGGTTTTCATAATTATAGAAGCAACAACTCACTAAAAGTGATAGGTAGTAGTTACTCCACAAACACATGACAATGATGACTTTTCATGCCAAACAACTTCAGCTTGCACATGTTGACGCATTGAGCCATATTGGATACATATCTGTCTAGCAATCAAATATTCTTAAGCCATTCATATAAGACTTCTTTACTATGCTTATGAAGTTTACATTTTGCCTTTGAATATTTTCTAATATTTTGCCTTTGAATATTTTCTAAATATTTTCTACTTGCATTATCCTTACGTAACTCTAGATGGCGATAGAATAACTTCAAGTCTTCTTTAGATTTGTCATTATCTTTAGACTTCCTTTATATATTCATCACTATATTAAAAATATTCTCAAACACATTCTTTATAATGTGCATGACATCTAAATTATGTCTTATCAAATTGGTACTCCAATAAGGTAAATCCCAGAATATACTTAGTTTCTTCCACCCAAATCTTGTTCATTTTGTTATTTGACCATTAACATCTTCGGACTCACCTTTAATTACCTTCATTAATCATAATTTTGTGATTTCCTCTAGCATATCCATTTCTGACCTTATAGGTAGAGTCGGATCTTCCACTATTCGATTCTTCAGAAAAGTAGTTTTGTTTCATCTTAACGAATGATCAAGCAGTAAAATTTTTTGAATATTATCAAACCTAGATGGCTTACCATCATTTGAAAGCGTGAAGGCGTCAGTATGTTCCATGTAATACGGACAAGTAAGTCTGCCTTGAGTACTCCATCCAAACAACATACCATAAGTAGGAAAATCACTAATAGCTTATAACAAAGCAGCTCACAATTGAAAATTGCTCTTTTTGCAAATATAATCATCTCCACCCTAATTTCTCATAACTTTTTCAGTTCAACAATCATGGGCTACATGAATATATCCAACTTATGTTTAAGTTGGAAGGTCTTGGAACCATAACAAAAACAAACATATATTTCTCCTTCATACACTTTTAAGGTGACAAATTATAAGGAATTAGAATAATTGGCCAACATGAATATTATTGTTGAGATTGTCCAAAAGGTTTAAACCCATCAGTGCACAGTCTAAGACGAACATTGCAAAAATTTCAGATGCAAACTATGGATTTATTTGGTTAAAAAGCTTCCATGCAGGAGAATTTGAACAATGTTCCTTTACACCATCATCCTATTCATTCTCAGCATGCCATCTCATGTACTTGGCAGTTGCTTAAAAAGCATATAACCATTGCAATCTTGGCATCAAAGGAAAGTAATACATCTTCTTATATGAAACTTCTTTTTTAGATGTCCTTGATCTTCGAGGTATGCACGTATATTTGGGAAAATCATAAAGCTTGTATGTCCTCAAGTCACTGTAATCACCCTAATATAATATGCAATTATTTTTACAACAATGAATCTTCTTAACCAAAAGACCTAAACCTTGCATTAATTTCTTGATACTATAAAAATTATCAACCATCATACGATTGTCAGGCAATGATTCATTGTACCATTGCAAAATATTGTCGTAACACCTTTCAAATACATGATGCTTAGATTTTGTGTTCATCAGTCGTTCAACTGAAGATAACTTGGAATGTTTTTCGTAAAATTATTATATTAGGGTCCAAATAACTATGATTTTGACACTTTTTACGATTACACGAACATCTAATCTTAGATCCATCCATAAATTTAGGTTGAAAATTTGCAAATTGGATGAAATAGTTTAAACCTTCTAAGAATTATTGCCATAATAAACCATTCTTAAGCTTGGAATACATCCAATTTCTATCTACTCTTATTATAAAGTCTTGAAAATTGCGAGATAAAATTACAATTAAACATACATATAATATTTTTCAATTCAATATTTTTTTACTATTTATAATTTTTTGATATCTAATACTATCTCATTATTTCTCTTTTCCTATAAGATAAGAACATAACCCATTTAAAAATTCATTGTCATAACAATATAGTTCACATATTTGCTAAAATTTCGGCAGTACTCACTACAGTTCTCTTAGTGCACCGAAATGAAAAATATTTTCCAACATCTATCATTATGCATTAAGAGACTATATATGAGATAAACAACCAAATTTACTAGCAACGTAATAAACGGTATTATTTACAACAAGTTATATTACACAATGAAATTTTCAAACTGTCAATTTTGGATAATTTAGTGTTCTATGAAATTTATAGGAAATTCAACCAAATTTTGTAAGTTTTATAAAATGCTTTTTCAATTATTCTTATATTTTTGTAAGTTTTATAAAATTACAAAGTCACATACTTTATTTTTAAGTTCTATATTTAGGAAATCAACATTTTTGAAAAATTAATGATATTTTTCAAGGATATTATTGAATTTTATAGCGACTTTACAATTTTATAAAATTTAAATTCTGTTACTTACAAAAATACATATATCAAAATATATCTTAACATATCAATTATTAAACAGGCAAAAATTTTATAATAATATTCAAATATTTCATATAATACCAAATTTTTAATTTTTATTGATATTTTTAAGTTAAAAAAATTTCTAAATTAAATACCTACCTCTTATAGTGCAAAAATCTCAACGTCCAAGCAAAAGATATTTCAACCTATTCACAAAATGTAAACAAATAATGATAAATTATATATACATTTATAAAATTTAATTAAATTTACAGTAATTTCAAAAATCAAAGACACACTTAAATTACTAAATTTAATGAATTTAAAATATTTGGAATTTCTAAAATTAGTTTAAATTGCACATAAATTATTGACTTCACTTAAATTTGAGACATTTTTAAAATTTCACATATTGAATTAAATTACAGTTAAATTACTAAAATTTAATTAGCATTTTTAAAATTTCTTAAATTTTATTGAATTACACTTAAATTACTCAATTTCATTAAAATTTCTGAAAATTAATTAAATTACACTTAAATTTCTAAAATTTAATTAAATTACACTTAAATTAGTAATTAAATGTAACTCAAATTTTTAAAATTTAATTAAATTACAATTAAATTATGAAATTAATAATTTTACAAACTTATTAAATTTACACTAATTTACTAAATTTACACTTATTAAATTTAATTAAATTACTAAATTATTAATTTTCATAAACGTATTAAATTTACACCAAATTATAAAATTAATAATTTACACTTATTAAATTAACACCCAATTACAAAATTTACAAAATTTTCAACATTCACTATTTAACATATAATTTATAAAATTCATTACAAAATTAATAAAATTCTCAATAACAATAAAATTAATTGAAATAACTTTAAATTTATTACATTAATTAACAAAATACTACAACATTACTAACTTTACAATAAATTTACAAAGGTCATAATAAATGTAAAATAAATTACACAATCTACAAAAGCTACACTGATTGTATAAATTTAAATGAAATTACAAATTCATGACCATAAGAATAAAATATTACCACTTCATTCTAAATTCAATAAAATACACCAAAATCATTATAAATTATAAATATTACAATTTTAATACAAATTCAAGTAAATTCATTCAAATTCTGTCATTCACACAAATTCACTTAAAAATATTAAAAAAAACTAAAATTCCTTATTTCACTATAATTCTTACACATTCAAATTCCCCAAAATTAACAACCTTAAGTCACTAAAATCCTAAACTTTCCAACAATAGCAATTCAATAATAATAATAATATGGAAATATACAACAAAAATTCCATATTTCACAACAATATAACCATAAATGTTTTACACACTTTAAATCAACAAATATTACAAATTTTAATATATATATATATATATATATATATATATATATATATATATATATATATATATATATATGTTTCATTCAAAAATATATAATCAGAATAATCCTAAATATCAAATAAAAATATTCACATAATTCACAAAATGCATCAAAACAATTATATTCACAATAACATATCCATTCAATAAAAAATGTATAATCAATATAATATTCACAAAAATATCAAAAAGATAATATTCACATAAATCCACAATATCAAAAAAAATAATATTCACAGAAATGTATCAAAAAATATATTCACAATATTGTATTTCCAAAATAATATTCATAATAATGTATCAAAAAAATTCACGGATGCCACAAAAATTCATCAAAAAAAAAAATATTCATAACAATCTATCCAAAAAATTATAATACTTGCAAAATTCATCCACAATATTAACAAATTTATGTAAAAAATTATAATATACTCAACATACTTGGATCTTGGAGGTCTTTGTCTCTGTCCCAGCAGTGCTTGGCTTGACGCGATGGTGGTAGATGGAAACTGGCAGTATCCTGGTAGTTCTAGCTTAATGACAATCGAGGGAGATAGAGTAGTTAATGGAGAGAAAGAGAGAGTCGATGGACAAAGAGAGAACACAGAGCAGAGGGAAGAAAAGAGGAAAAGAATGAAAAAAGAAGAAGAAGTGTTTCGTAGGTTTATTTACATATTTACCAATGGATTATCGACTACAATGCCATGTCAAATTACAAATCTATCGGCAAATATAATAAAGTTTTTTTCGAAAAAATATCAATGAATTTGTTGGCGGGCCAATCCCTGCATGACTTTTGCATTATTCCGCTATAACAGTATTTAATGCTTACACCCAACAATACCAACTCACATACAAAGAATTGAAGGTTGAGAAACAAAATTGCAAGAGTATGGCTATATTCAATGTTATTCTCTTGCATTCATGTATGTTTGGTAGAGTATTTATAGGTTATAACCACCAAAGAAATGTTACAAAGAAATTATACCTTAATCTTTAAGGCATGCTTGGCCGATCTTGCATTAAATGTCTACTCATTCACAATCTTGACTAGTCATTTGCGGTTGCGATTTCTCTTCTTGCACTAAATTTATTGAAATTGCAGTAGAAAACCTTATTTATATCTAACGACTAGTCCACGTGGCATGCTTTCATTAGTCTTCCAATAAAAATAGTCATTGTATTCTTTCAACCAAACAAAAGTCACTGTCACGAGCTATCTTCCTCTTGGACGCGATTGGTATCGCGAATCTATTTCTTTGATAAGGAGAAGTTATTTCAATAGGTCGCAGTCTTAAAGACTATTTCACCTTTGCAAAGTTTGATATGTTAATGATTTTTTTGGACACTTGTCAAACATGTGTTGTGGACTTAGTTCCCTCTAGGCAACTCCAAAAGTCGCGGTCACAATTCCTAGCACGATGGTCACTATAAATTCAACGGTTTGAACTTCATAGCTTTCTTGGTTAGGTTGCGACAACTATTTGCTCTACGAATCAGTCTGGACCAAAGCCATTCATTCCTTTTGCTATATCGTGATTGCGAATTAAAGATTTGAGGCCATAAATTAGGATGCCTTTCACAATGCTTGAGACTTATACTCTCATTCAACTTTTAATGCGAACCTATCTTAAAAAACTGCAAAAACAACACTTAAAATAGATGTTAGAGCATGTCAATCCACATTGTGAAGATAAAAAGTTAGTTTTGACTTAGGTTTAACCAACCTAGTCCAACAATCTCCCCATTTTTTATTTTAACAACTTAGATCGATTTTTCCAAGGATAAAGAAATGCAAAAGTGTGAAGTTGAAATGATTAACTTAATTTAACAAATTAAACTTGAAATGCAAATAGACTAATTCATATTGCTCCCCTTAAATTATACTCTCCCTTAATTATGTCATGCAATACCTTTCATTATTTCTCTCCCCTTTTGTCAAAATCAAAAAGAGAGAATAAAATAATGATAGAGATGGGTATAAAGAACAACCATAAAGGGAACAAAAATTAAAATTTTATTGATATAGCCATAGATAAAAATAAACATATTTAAACATAAACATAAAGTTGTCGGGTCACAATCTTAGGCTAGAAGAAAAATAAAACAAAAAAAGAGAATTACAAGCCTAAGAAAAAAACTAGAAAATTGGAGAGCTGTTATCATCACCAGAATCTCCAACATCCTCATCTCCTTCTCTACCCTGTGCTTCATCTCGTTCCTCCACCCCTTGGTCTTCCTCTTCTTTTGGAGCATCCCCATAATCTTTAAAATTTGAGAGATGATAAGGTGTTCCATCTACCTTCTCTCGAAGGTCCACTAAATCACTGTGGAGGTAGGAAAAAAGAAATCTTCTTTTATCACATGTATCACCTTGTCCAATTTCTTATTAATAGAAGAGAGAGAGAGAGATGAAAAAATTTTTAGATTTTGGTTTGGGCTTAGGAGATGGGATTGGTTGGGCACCTTCCTCTATCACAAGCCTCTTCCTTTTTGAAACTTGAGTAGCTTCACACTTTTTAGGCCCAATATACCCTAAGGCATAAATGTAAGTATCTAGATGTATAGCTTTGGCATTTATGAGGTAGGGCAAATCAAGGAAGTTTAGGGAGGGCAAGTATTTCTTAGTGAGGAATTTTTCATTTTTCTCATTTAAGGTTCCCAATAACAATAGATGGTTGTGACATGATAAGAGAGGAGAAATTGGCTTTTAGGTTCAATACTCATGTGAATCAATTGATCCACAACATACTGGCCTATTTGAATTGGTTTATTTTTTATTAGGCAAAATACAAATGTCAGGTCTTTTTGAGAAACTTTTTCATTCTCATGATCCTTAACATTTATTAAAAAGGAAATGATTCAGTGAAAAAGTCAATTTGGAAGGGTTTGAATGTATTTGACCAAAGATATTTTTTGGGTCATGTTTGGTTTCATTAGGTATCTCTGATCAAAATTCAAAATAAATGATACCAAGTGCGGAGATGATGAATGAAATATCATCTCCCACTTGAAGGTTGAAAAGTTTAGAGAGTTGGTTGAAGGTAATAAAGTGGGGGGGTCCCCAAAAGCCTTGAAAAATAACCCACATGAACCTATTTTCATTTTGGCTCTCCTGCTCAAAGTGACAATGCACATGAACTCCTTAACGATTTCTTAATACCTAAGTTCATATCTGAAGATAAACTCGTTCTACCCTAAGTTTGATAGAAAAACATGAATTTCATCCTTAATTCTAAGTGACTCAAGGAGAAAGGTAGGGGGAATCTTATTTGCTTGGATTATCTTGTTGGAGTTAGCTTTGTACCTATCATTTTCTTCTTTAATAATTCCCTTCATTAGGTGAAAGATAAGAGGGCTTGGAGGTTGGGCAATGCCCTTCCCTTTCTTTGTTCTAGTTAGTTTCTTAGGTGCCCCTGAGGAAAGTTAGGAGAGTCTAGAAGATTTGAGAGAAGAAATGAATTATAAATGAACAAAAAAGTTAAAAGTAGAATAGAGGGGTGTTAGGATGATTTAAATTGGTAGAAAACTAATGAAAAACAGTAACAAAAAGGAAAAAATTGCATTAAATGAAAGGTTGGCACCAGTTAACAGTAAAATCAATCAATGTCTGACAATTACTAAAATTTACGATTGCTAACAGTAGGTTGTAATCGTTAATTACAAATTTTATGAGTAATGGATAATAATTCCTTGAAAAACGAAAGAGTCAATGGTCAAAGAATTTGAATTTTGAAAGAATTCACGGTGGTGATTTAGAATCGCGATAGTGAATTGGAAGTTTGACAAAAAATGGATGAATGCCTGTAAATAGCGACTGCAAATTACAAGGCAAAAAAGAAAAATAGTGAAAGAATAAGAATTTGTCTTCCTAGATGTGATCTACTTAATATTTTGATGATTAATTCAAGCAAATGGGCATAATAAAGCTTAATAGCTTAAAGAATTAACACATCCAAGGTAATTCAACATACATAATTATCACGCATATCATTCAATCAACTAAAGATATAAACACAATAAAGAATGTGAGTAAAGATCAAATTTTCATCCTAGGGAGCTTCCATCTAGCATCTTTAGCTCCCTCTTAATGAAGTTCATCATTTCTTCATTTAGGGGTTTGGTGAAAATATCCAGAAGTTGATGATTAGTGTCAATAAATTCCAACACTACATTGCCATTTTAGATATGATCTCTAAGAAAATGATAATTAATGTCAATGTGTTTTCTCTTAGAGTGTTGGATGAGATTCTTTGAAAGATTTATTGCACTTATATTATCACATTTGATGGGAATGTGGTTGATAACCTTGCCATAATTATTGAGTTATTGTTTCATCTAAAGAACTTGGGTACAACAATAACCCGTCGCCATATATTACGCTTCGACAATGGATAAGTCAACTGAAGCTTGCTTTTTACTAAACCAAGAAACTAAGCATTCTCTTACAAATTGGTAAGTTTTAGAAGTGCTCTTTCTATCTAATAAACTATCTGCATAATCCTCATCCAAATACCCTAGAAGACTAAATGATGAATTCTTAGGATACCATAACCCTAAATGTAATTTGCCATGCAAATATTCAAGAATCCTTTTAACAACATTTAAATGAGATTCCTTAGGGCATGATTGAAACCTAACAAACAAGCATACACTAAATATAATGTCGGGTCTAGAAGTAGTGAGATAAAGGAGAGAACCAATCATGCATCTATACCTCTTCTCATCATTTGACTTACCTAGTTCATCTTTGTCTAGCTTGATGGTAGTACTCATTGGTGTCTTAGCTACTTTGCATCCATCCATTCCAAACTTCTTGAATAAATCCTTTGTGTATTTGGCTTGGTTGATGAAGATGCCTTATTTGGTTTGCTTGATTTATAGACTAAGGAAAAACTTATGCTCTCTCATTCATGCTCATCTTAAATTTTCTAGTCATACACTTAGCAAAATCTTTACAAAGAGATTCATCATCAACATAGATTTGTATAATGAGCGTGTCTTGATTGTGCTTTTGATAAACAAAATTATATCAACTTTGCCTTTTTCAAAATCATTTTGTAAAAGAAATGAACTAAGCCTTTCATACCAAGCTCTTGGAGCTTATTTTAGACCATATAAGGCTTTAGTTAGTTTGAAAACATAATTTGAAAAAACATGAAATTTAAAACCAAGAGGTTGTTCAACATAAACTTCCTCCTCAATAAATCCATTCAAAAATGTATTTTAACATCCATTTGAAAAAGTTTAAAATTCGTTTGACACGCATATGCTAAGAGATTCCTAATGGCCTCTAATCTTGCTAAGGGGCATAGGTTTTATCATAATCAATGTCTTCCTCTTAGTTGTATTCCTTTGCAACCAATCTATCTTTGTTCCTAGTAATGAAAACTTACTCATCTAACTTGTTCCTAAACACCCACTTGCATCCCATAATAGGGTGTTTCTTAGGCCTAGGAACTAGTTCTCATGCTCTGTTTCTCTCAAATTGGTTGACTTTCTCTTGCATAACAATCACTCAACTTTCATCATTAAGAGCTTCATCAACTAATTTTGGTTCAAATTGAGAAACAAAAGCAACATTATTATCTAATGCATGAAGTTGAGATCTAGTACTTACTCTCTTAGATGTCTCACCAGTGATTAGATCCTTTGGGTGATGTTTGGAGATTCTCCAATCCTTGGGAAAATCTTAAGCTAAAATTTCTACTTGTTGTAGTTTGGATTCCTTTTCTTCTTTTGATGATTTATTATCTTCAATATCAATTACCATTTTTTTTAGAGTTGAATCTAGCTCAAATTTTTCAAAGCCAACTGCATGACTATCCACAAGAGAACCTCTCTGAAGTTCAAGTTTGTTAGATTCATCAAACACAATATTTATAGACTCATCAACAACTATAGTAATCTTATTGAAAACTTTATAGGCTTTACTAGAGGTGGAGTAGCTATATCTTCATTTATCTTAGAAGCAAATTTTTCAAGGTTGTCCTTGGTATTTAAAATATAACATTTGCACAAAAAAACTCTAAGGTATGAAATCTTAGGTTTTTTACCATTCCAAAGCTCATAAGAAGTTTTGTTGAGAATGGATCTTTTGAAAACACGATTAGAAATATAACACAAAGTATTAATGACTTCAACCCAAAAGTAACTAGGCAAGGATTGAGCATAATTCTAGCCATCTCTACTAATGTCTTATTTTTCCTCGTTACAACACCATTTTATTGTGGAGTTCTAAGAGTAGAAAAATTATGAGAAATCTCATTCTCTAAACAAAAAGTTTCAAAGATTCATTTTGAAATTCTTTTTTATGGTCACTCCTTATAAAAGAGATAAAGTAACCTTTTTTCATTTTGAACTCTTTTTATAAAACATTTAAAAGCATCAAAAGTGTCATTCTTCTGATAAATGCATAATGCTTTCCAAGTAAACCTAGAGTAATCATCAATTATGATAAATGCATAATGCTTCTCACCTAGACTAGCATTCCTAGTAGGTCCAATTAAGTCCATGTGGATAAGTTGAAGAGGTTTAGATATACTTACAATATTCTTTGTTTGAAAGAAGTTTTATGTTGCTTCCCCATTTCGCAAAGTCCACACAAGTCTTGTCCTTTGAGAATTTTAGCATGAGAAGACCTTCCACTAGCTCTCCTTTAGATAAGCTATGTAGGAGCTCCATGCTAGCATAACCAAGTCTTTTATGCCACCATAACCAAGTCTTCTATGCCAAAGTCAAGCTCCATTGCTAAGAGATACAAGACACTTAATGGATTGGTTAGCCAACTTATCTAAGTCAATGAGGTAGGTATTGCCCCTTCTTTCACCCTTAAAGATTACCTTTTTATCCTTCAAAATGGTAACCTGACATTCTCTAGGGTCAAAGGTGACTTTATTACCTTTATCACACAATTGACTTACATTTAACAATTTATGTTGTAAACCATCAACTAAAAGAACATTGTTAATAAGTGAATAACCGTTCTTACTAATTATTCCAATGTCAATTACCTTATTGTTGGCATTATTCCCAAAAGTGACATTATCACCTTCTTTCTCTTTTAAGGCTATAAATAGCTTTTTGTTACCCGTTTTATGCTTCGAGCATCCATTATCCATATGCCAATCATTGTCTTCATTGGTAGTTGCCATATATTTCTACACACCAAAAACATATCTCTTTTGTTTAAGTACCTAAACATACTTGGGTCCTTGGGTGTTAAGTCTTGAAGGGTCCTATAATTTGACGTGAGCCTTCCTAATATAATAGAAAGTATTTATGTGACCAAACTTCATACAATAGTGACATTGGAGCTGACACTTGTAAGTCTTTCTCCTATATAAAACTTTGGCATAAGTAGGGGGCCTTCTCATACAATAATGGTGAGAATGTGAGCATGTGCAAGAATGATTAAGAGTATAAGAGAAATTTTTATGTTTGTTAGGGTGAGCATGCTTCTTACTGTACATGAATGCATGATTAGCCTTTTTAAGCTTAGGCTTTGAGCCTTGAGATGCCTTTCCCTTGCCCCTGGTTATAGGTGGCTCAGTGCTATGACCACTATTCCTCATAATTATCTCAATGCTAGATGTATGAGGTGCTGAAGGCCTAATATGACCACTCTTCCTCCCAATTACCTCAACGATAGATGTATGAGATGCTGAAGGCCTAATATGACCACTCTTCCTCCCAATTACCTCAACGATAGATGTATGAGGTGCTGAAGCTCTAATAAAAGTAATGAAAGAGGGTATAGATGATGAGGAGGCACTATTAAAGACTAGACCATATCTTACTATGAGAGGTTTTTGAGATACATTTAATGTATCTAAAGCTTCCTTCCCTTTGTGAAACTTAGAAATAGAATTTTTAAGCTCAATTACCTTTCCTTTTAAAGTATCATTTTCCTTTCTTAAGGAGTTTAAAGAAGAGGATGATTTAGTATGACTCTCAACATATTTTTTGAGTTCTTCATTTGAAGTCCTCAACTCACTTGCAAGTTCATTGAATGAGTTGAACTCATTTTCCAATTTTGAGTATTTCTTTTTGGAAGTTTTCATTTATGACTTGTACATGTCACATCTCAAAGTAAGAGCTTTTAAGAGCTCATCATCATATGCATCATAATTTTCACTAGAATAGGGTGAAGAAATTACCTCACTAGAATAGGGTGAAGAAATTACCTCACTAGAAGAGTCCTCTTGTGCCATGAAATAAAAAATTGCTACTTTCTCATCTTTATCCTCCTCACTAGAGTTGTCATCTTAAGTGGCTTTTAAGCTTTTGTTTTTTCTTTATCCCCTTTCTTCTTCCTTTTTAGTTTGGGGAATTCATATTTGATGTAACCTTGCTTGTCATACTCATAGTATGTTACTTCATTCTTCTTTTGTTTGAGGTTGGGAGATGCCTTCTTGAAGTTCTTTTTATCCTTCATTCTTCTTATTAGCTCTTTGGTTCTTTTAGAAAGCATAACTAGCCCCTTTTCTTCTTTTTCACTATCATCATCACTTGAGACAACTTCTACCTCTTTGTCTTTGGTTGAGGATGTAAAGGCCAAGGTCTTCCATTTTGTTTTATCATTCTTGTCCCTTTACCCTCTCATCTTCTTCATTTCCTTATCCTTTTTCAAGGCTAGCTCATGAGTAAGAAGTTTGCCTATAAGAACATTTATTGGCACCTTTCTAAATTTTGGATTTGACCATTAAATGCTACACACCCTTTCACTAAACTTTTCAATAGGTGAAAATTTGAGTATTTTGGTGTTTATCTTATGATTGGTGAATGCTCTTCCAAATTTCTTCATATTTATGATGATGGATAGGAGTATATTTGTCATATCGATGATGTTTTCATTGTCTTTCATCATGAATAACATTCATTCTGTAACATACATCTTTAATTTGCTAGATTTCACTAAGGTTGTGCTTTTATGATAATTCTCCAAAACTTTCTATATTCCATGAGCAGTGAAATAGTGTTGTACTTTTTCAATCTCCTTCTTTTATAAGAAGCTAAGAAGAATTGACACTGCTCTTTGTTCCTTCCATTTGATCTTCTATGAGCTTCTACCCATTCCTTCCTTGGGATTAACTTTTTACTTCTATCAAATAGTGTTGGTTTAATAGGCTTCCATTCTTTTGTAACTATATCCCAAAGATCCCCCACATCGCTATCCAAATATATCTTCATCCTATACCTCCAATGTGTATAGTCGGATCCATTGAAGTATGGTTTAAGATGGGTGTGGATTCCTTCTTATGCCATTAATTTTTACTCACACAATTAAGGGTTTCAATGGAACCTTGCTCTAATACCACTTGTTGGCCCTAAGCACCAATAATGGGGGATTGAATTAGTCGAAAGTTTAAAAATTGGAATGAAGGAATGAAAAATGGATATAAAAGAAGTAGTAGAAGAGATGGAGACATAATATTTTTTAGTGGTTCAGGTGTTAACTAACCCTACATTCACTCTCTAATTCTTCACAATTGGATATTCTGCTAACACTAAATGGTGTTTCTAAGCTCACACTAAACTTGTACATTTTGTGTTTTATGGCCCACACATAATCTTACAATTTGTGTTTTATAGCTCACACACAACCTTACAACTTGTGTTTTAAGGCTCACACAAAAACCTCTCAAATGTTTTCCCAAAGGCTCACACTTAACCTATTACAAGAGTTTTACAATTAGGCTAACTTTCAAACTCAATTACAATGGTGTTTAATGCTTACACCAAACAATACCAACTCACATACAGAGAATTGAAGGTTGAGAAAAAAAATTACAAGAGTTTGGCTATGTTCAATCCATTATCCTCTTTCATTCATGTCTGTTTGGTGGAGTATTTATAGGCAATAACACCAAAGAGACGTTACAAAGAAATTATGTCTAAATCTCTAAGGCATGCTAGGTAGATCTTGCATTAAATGTCTATCAAATTGATTTTGCAGTCATGACTAGTTATTTGTGGTCATAATTCTCTTTTGACACCAATTTGCTGAATTCATAGTAGAAAAACCTTATTTGTATCCAACGGCTAGTTCAAGTGGCAGCTCTCATTGGTCTTCCTAGAAAAATTGTCACTGCATTTTTCTAACCAAACAAAAGTCGCGATTGCGAGCTATCTTCCTCTTAAACACGATTCATACCGTGAATCCGTCTGTTTGATAAGGAGAAGTTACTTCAATAGGTCATAGTGTCAAAGACTATTTCACCCTCACGAACTTTGGTATTTAACAGTTATCTTGGACACTTGGCAAGCTCTGGTTATAGACTTGGTTCCCTCTAGGCAACTCCAAAAGTTGTAGTCATGATTCCTAACTCGTTGGTCACCACGAATTCGACTATTTGGACTTTATGACTTTCTTAGTTAGGTCGCAACAACGATTTGCTTCGCGAATCAGTCTGGACCAAAGTCATTCATTTCTTTTGCTATATCGCAATCGCGAATTAGAGATTCTCGGCCTCTAATTAGGATGTCTTTCACAATACTTTAGACTTAGACTCCCATTCAACTTTTAATGCAAACTTATCTTAAAAAATTGCAAAAACAATACTTAAAAAAATGTTAGAGCATGTCAATCTATATTGTCAATATCAAAAAAGAATTTTAACTTAGATTTAACCAACCTAGTCCAACATATATCTTCAATCCTATGTGACATAATTTCAAGAGAAAATTTATTAAACTTGAATTAAGTAATTTATGATAATCAATTAAACAGATAATATTAAGTATTTCATAGTCAAAAATATAATTAACAAATAATTACAAACTATATATACATATATAATATAATTATAATAAAAGATTATTTGTTGAATCATACTTCAATCCTATGTGACATAATTTTAAGAAAAAATTTATTAAACTTGAACAAAATAATTCCTTACAATCTATTTTACTATTATTTGGTCATATATACTTAAAATTTTGAACAATTTATGAAATTAATTTAAATATTGGCTTTTTATTTAAAATTTAAAATTTTTATGTTTGTCTAATTTCCTATTTAAAAGTAGTTTAAAATTTTTACTTTTTAGGTTTTTATAATTTCATATTTAGAATAACTTAACTTCCTATTTAGAATTTTTTACTTTTTAGTTTTTTCTAATTTCTTGTTTAGAAATAGTTTAAAACTTTTACTTTTTAAAATTTTCTAATCTTCTATTCTGAATATTTTTTTTATGTGATCTTCATTGTTGGACTAAGTAGCATATGTGGCAACCCAAGAGGGAGGGTGAATTGGCTTGTAAATAAAAATAAAAAAACACAATCACAACCAATTAAAGCGGAAACTACAAACCCATAAATCAACATAAGGATTTATAGTAGTTCAATAATTTGTCTACTCTACTCTCAATCTTTCACTTAGGTCTTTCTATTTCTTTTCAAGACTCAAGGAAAACCTTCCAAGGTTGTCAAAATCGAGATTTTACCCTAAAATCGGTAGAGGACCCTAAAATCAAAATCGTAAAATCGGATCGTAAAATTGTAAGATTTTACAACATAATAAAATATCATTTTAAAATATAATTATACATATATAAAAATATAAATAAGATATTTTTTAAATTTAATACACATAATTACATTAAGAAGATCAAAAGAAAATATGTTCATAAAA